>JAVJIF010021615.1:0-66183 GCA_038442645.1 Agave tequilana
TATTCCAGTGAGAATTGCACGGTGAGACTTTCGTGTGAATTTTACGGACTCTATGAATGATCTGAATCGTTCATCTTAATATATATATTCTAATTAGTGAAATCACCTAGAGGGGGGTGAATAGGTGATGGCTATATGATAATGGCAATTATGCGGAATTTAAAATTTAACTCTAACAATTATCACAATACAAATACTTGCAAGAATTAAACAAGGTAAAGGTGCATAGTTAAAGAGATAGAGTTAGAAGAATTTGAGCAAACGCAAACACGCCGATATGTTTCCGAGGTTCGAGCCACGCTCTACGTCCCCGCCTTCACACTTGAAGGATTTCCACTATGAGATCCCCACCGGATCAACAATACAAGGACAACACTTGTCCGTCTCCCGTGATGACACTTCACCACCTTGAGCACACTAGCTCGCCTTGAGGCCGATGCCTCTACAACTTCACTCAATTACAATGGAAGTGATCACACTTGACCACTTTACAAAAGAGCTCACTAAGCACAATCCTAGAACCAAATAATAGACTTAGAGTATGGGATTGTGTAGTGCAAAACTAGAGAGAAGTAGAGGAATAGGCTCCAAGAAAGGTGATGGAAATTTAGGCTTTGGAGAGAAAAATCTTTTCTTTTGAAAACTTTGGAAATCTTTGAAACTTTTGTAAAATGCACTTGATAGCTCTAAAATCATTAGTCATATCATATGAAGTGACCACCTATTTATAGGGGTCAAAAAACTGCTCAAGAGATTCGTTGGAGACAAATCCCAAAAGTCAAAAAGTCAGAAAAAATAGCTGTTGAGTCTGTCAGAATTTTTGACAGACTACCGGTCGACCGGGTCGGTCGACCGCCAACGGTCAAAAATCCGACCGTTGGGGCTCACCGGTCGACCGGGTCGGTCGACTGGCAATTTCCAGAGAGCAGCAGGTTGGGGTCGGTCGAGTATCGGTCGACCTCCGGTCGACTGATACGCACATGCACAATTGTGCATGTCGGTCGAGTGCCGGTCGACTGCCGGTCGACCGGTCACTGTGAATTTCTGAAAAATCAGAATTCACAGACCTGGACAATTTTGGATTTTGGTTTTGGGTCTAGGATAAAATGTTTTGGTCTTGAAAAAATATAGAGTATGAGCATGTGTCATACTACTATCAAGGTAAATACTTGGTAAAAATTCTTTTGATAAAAACTTGATTTTCAATGAAATGTTTTCCCAAAAACTAGTCTCTCTAAAATCGTATTTCCAAAATAGATATGTTCAACTAAAACTGAGTTTGGAAATAGAAATAGAAATTATTTTGAAGCATAAACCACTCTAGAAAATGTGTGTGTGTGATATCCCATATCTCTACTTCTACTATTTAGTTTTGACAAAATATTCTAAAATGAAAATAAACAAAGTACAAATCTTGGATTCTTTAGCAAGTCTTGATCTTCTTCTTGAACTTTTCTTCAACGCAAATTCCGAAGCTTCCTATGTGCTTTAGCTTGGGAATGCAAATGTTGGGCGAACTCCAAATTTGTGAGTCTTTTAGCGGAGTCGTCAAAATCTGTTTCTTGAACCTGAAATACTTTAAAAACAAGATTATTAAATACATAACTAAATACGTTTTGCTATCATCAAAATAACCGGGATAATGGCCTTTGGGCCAACAATCTCCCCCTTTTTGATGATGGCAAAACATATGTAGTTATCACAAAATATTTTGGGTAGAGTCTTCAAATGAAGCTCCCCCTCAACATATGCATATATAAAAATCATACTCAGGCATATTATCACAATCGCTAAATCATAAACATCATATATCCATGCCCATAGAAAAATCTCAACTACACAAGTCATATCATAGATAAAAGGAAATGAGTCTCAACATGACATAAATACATAACACAAACAATACATGTCCACAACACAAGAATAAAAGGTGTCCAACACAACAAAATAAGTCAAGTACATAACAAAATATCAAAAGAGTCATAACAAAATATCTCTCTCTCCAAATATCTCTCCCCCTTTTTGACATCATCAATAAAGGGGAGGTCACTCAACAGCAGCATCACTCAGTCGCCTCGTCATCCTCCTCCTCGTCATCATCAGAGCCCTCGGCCATCGTCTGGTCATCACCATCATCTGAGGAAGAAGAGGAATCTACCTCCTCTGTATCCACGGCATCAACTCTGGGGCGCGGTGGTTGGAACAGAGACGCGAGCTCTGGGAGGAAAAGGAGGACCAGCAGCAGGGAGACGACGAGCACCCGGAGTCCCATCAGGAACGACTATGTCCATTTTTGTGAACAAAGACTGGAACTGAACATCCACAAATCTCATGGATTCAGCCATATAGGACAAGTCGTTACGGACCTCCGCCCGAAAAGCAGCATCCATAGCAGCACGAGCCTCCATATCTGCCCGAAGAGAAGCATCACGAGCAGCCATATCTGCACGAAGTGCAGAGACTTGCTCTCCGACCCAGGCCTGATGAGCCTCGATCATTGAGCGGACCTCAGAAGCAGAAGCACCCTGAAACTCAGGAACAAGAGGTGGAGCTGGAGCTGGATCAGCTGCAGGAACAGGTGGTGGTTGCACAGCTGCGTGTCGACGCAACTGAGCTTCCATCATCTTCAAGGCAGCAGTGTTGATATCAGAAGAGGGTTTTGAAGAGGCTTGACCAGAAAGATCGAAGTCTAAAGCCCTAAGCAGATGGGTAATGAGCATGCCGTAAGGCAGACTCCTACCAGCAGTACGAATCTGATCACCACTCATGTGAGAAGCGATCACTCGAGGGAAATTTATCCTAATGCCTTTAAGGAGGCAATAGATAATCAAGGAACAGGACCTCGAGCATGGCTAAATTCACCGGATTTAGGCACGATATTATGAAAGATAATCTTAGCAAGGACCTGAGATTGGAGGGAATACTGACTCACAATCTCATTCCTCACTAGATCGGGATTGTCATCCCGGTGAAGAAGAGTGGATGCGGTGAGTGAAGACTCACCCTCCGGATATTCAGGAAAATCATGTAGGTCATAAGAGTAAACATCTATTCCATCAGTGGAAAGATGAAGAATTCTAGCAAATTGACCTAGGGAAATGTTTATGTCCCTACCCATCACACGGGAAATAATCCGGTTCCCACTAAATTCAAAATTGGCATAGAAATAGGGAACCAAAGATGTGTAAACCTTCTCCCGGATGGAGAGAAAATCCACAAGATTGTTAGCACGGAGTATGTGGGGGATATCTAGATGTTCAAAGTCTTGGATAGCCACATATCTACCCGAATAGTATTCCTAGGGGCTAAATGTGTGTAACGATCAGAGGCAAGATCGTTACGGAACACAGGATCAGTCCTAGGGGCTTGAGATGAGGATTGGGCAATGCCCTTTCCCTTCTCAGAACGATGTCTTTTAGGAGCCATGACAAAAATCAAATTTTTAGGGTTTTTACAGGTAAAGGCACGATCTAGATGATTAATCAACCTAATATGAAGACAAAGAAGTGATATATCTAAGCTAGAAAGGAGAACAAGTGAAAAATTCGAAATTTTACCTTTGGAAAAATCTGAAACCCTAGCTTGAAAATCCAGAAATTCTGAGAATCTGACGGACGGATCGGCTTGAGATTGAAGATCCGAATTAGAAATGAGGAGTATGAAATGGGTTTTGAAGGAATTTGAGATCAAGTGAGCGGATTTGAAGTTAGAAATTTTGGAGGGGAGGAGTTCCTGCGGGTCGCTGTGAGAGAGAAGAGAGAATGAGCGAAACAGTGAAGGAAAGGTCCAGATATACGCCAGAATACGACTATCGGTCGACTGGGATTGAGGGACCGGTCGACCGAAAAGATACAGAGAGTTCTGCATCCAGATCGGTCGACTGGTCCTATACCAACAGTCGACCGGTAGCACAAAAAAAAATACAAAATTTTTCTTCAGACAGAGCCGGTCGACTGGGGTTAGTGGCCGGTCGACCGGTAAGTCTGAAAATTTTGCTACCAGATTCTGACCAAAAAAATTTAAATAAAAATTATAACAAATAAAAATATGTTATATTATAATATACAGAGATACAACAATTATTTTTAAATCTTCATTTAGTGATCATATCAACAAAACTTCACACAAAATGATTTAATTTTATTTTACATATTTAAACAAAGATATAAAGATGTTGAAGCCGAATACCCAGTGACGGGTTCTGAACTTCATCCTCTTGATTCCTCTTGAATGAGTTTGGTGCGCAATTGCCATCTTTAAGGTATTTGCTTAACTATGAAAATTTTCAAAAAGTTTTATTTTATTTATGAAAATAGGTCTATATGTATACAAGTATATAATCACAAAATCTAAACTATACATGTAGATACATAAAAATTGGACATGTGGACAAGTATGACATAAGGCATAACAATACAAGATATGAAAATTAATACAAGGCATGTACACAACATGATAGAAGGGTAGTTCTATATAAGCATGTATCAATAACAAACAAAAACAAACTAACAATTCTATACTTATGTATACATGTCAAAAAGAAATCAAATTGAACATGGCATATACAATCATGTTAGAGTTGCAAGTTTATACTAATTATGTATCAATGGAGTATAAAACTAAACTAGCAATCCTATAACAATTGTATATACAAAATTAAAAAAAATCTTAAATGGAGATGTTACCAATTTACGGGTAGTCTCCAAAAATAGGTGCCTCCACGATAGCGATGCAAGCTAGATTTGAACTTTGAGCTTAGTTGCATCTACCACCCGGGCACCGTCTCCCCCTAAGTCTTGGAGGAAGTAGATCCACCTGTGTCACTTACATTTGGAGGATCTTTTGGTACCCAAATCTTTGAGGGTCCTTTAGGGTTAGTACCGGGGCGAACCCAACATATTTATTCTTAACATTATTCTTAGCATAGCAAAATTTTTCTAAATGGCCTTTGCGGCCACAATGAGTGCAAACATAAATTCTACCATTTCCATACGTATGCATGCTTGTGAGTGTGAGCATGTTTCCGTGCATGTGTATGAGCATGTTGTGCATGTTTCCCTTGGGTGTTCCCTTAGGAAATTTAGAAGCTATCTTTTTCAAATCAAATGCACAATTTTTAAGTGTGGAGTCCAAAGCATCAACACGCTTTTGGATCTCAACAAATCATTTTTATCTATTGAAACTATGGTGGTTTTACCCTTATTTGCAAGTTTATATTTATCAAAATCATTTTTCAATTTTCCAAAAGAGCTAGATAAAACATCCTTTTCTTTAACAACTATTTCAACTTTATGTTTTAAAGCTTCATTTCTCTTTTTAATTTCTTATTTTGAGATTGGGAAATTTCATACCTATTTTGCAATTCTTCAAAAATTGTGCAAGTTCATCCATAGTTAACTCATCCTCATCTAAAGAGTTTTCTAGAGTTACCTTTGGTGCATCCTCCCCATGTGCCATGAAACACATGTGCGCGGCGTCGACTTCCTCTTCGGATTCCGACTCCGTGTCATCCCAAGTAGCCACCATGGCTTCTTCTTTCTTTGCCCGTTCTTGGATGTGGTCGCTTGTAGAGCGGGGCAATCGGCAATGAGGTGACCGATCTTCTTGCAATGAAAGCAAGGACCGGGCTCCTCTCTTTTTCTTTCAAATCTCCCTTGAGGTTTCCCTCGCCGGAAATTGCTTTGTCTTCCCTTTTTGTAGAACATCTTGCCCACCTTCCGGATGAGCATGGCGAAGTCTTCATCGCACTCGTCCGATGAATCATCCTCGTCTTGAATGGTTGGAGCGGCTTTGAAGGCTATTGATTTCTTCTTTGGAGCCTCCCTTTCTTCTCGAACCTTCATCTCCATCTCATGTGTTTTGAGATTGCCGATGAAGCCGGAGAAGTCCATCTCCTCTTTGTCATTTAGCTCTTTGAGGGTTGTCGCCTTGACTTCCCAAGCTTTGGGAAGAGCTCGAATCACCTTCCTTATCTTTTGATCGTTGTCAATCTTGTCGCCTAAGGAAGAAAGAGCATTTGTTATTTTTGTAAAGCGAGTGAGCATGTCATCAATGCTCTCATTATCAATCATGTAAAAATTCTCATATTGAGAACGTAACAAGTCAACTTTTGCTCTCTGACTTGTGACGTTCCCTCATGAGTCACAATAAGCATGTTCCAAACTTCATATGCCGATTTACAATTAATGATGCGTGCAAGGTCATCTTCATTAAGTGCTTGTGTTAATGCATATTGTGCCCTAGCATTTGCTTCATAGTCTTTGGTGGTATCCTCGGACCATGTGCTCTCATCACTAGTTGGTTCAATGAATTCTTTGGTAATGGCCCTAGCTACCCTAACACCTAAGGATTTCAAAAACAAGTTCATCTTGACTTTCCAAATAGGAAAGTTCAACCATCAAATTTGGGAGGGGATTTAATGCTAGAAAAGTCCATGGATGCCATGAATGCACAATATATAAGATGCACAAAATAAAATACAACAAATGAATATAGCCAAATGTATGGATCTCCCTAAGGTTGTGAGACCTAAGTTGTAGGGTTAGGCTCTGATACCAATTGAAATCACCTAGAGGGGGGGGTGAATAGGTGATGGCTATATGATAATGGCAATTATGCGGAATTTAAAATTTAACTCTAACAATTATCACAATACAAATACTTGCAAGAATTAAACAAGGTAAAGGTGCAAGTAATTAAAGAGATAGAGTTAGAAGAATTTGAGCAAACGCAAACACGCCGATATGTTTCCGAGGTTCGAGCCACGCTCTACGTCCCCGCCTTCACACTTGAAGGATTTCCACTATTGAGGATCCCACCGGATCAACAATACAAGGACAACACTTGTCCGTCTCCCGTGATGACACTTCACCACCTTGAGCACACTAGCTCGCCTTGAGGCCGATGCCTCTACAACTTCACTCAATTACAATGGAAGTGATCACACTTGACCACTTTACAAAAGAGCTCACTAAGCACAATCCTAGAACCAAATAATAGACTTAGAGTATGGGATTGTGTAGTGCAAAACTAGAGAGAAGTAGAGGAATAGGCTCCAAGAAAGGTGATGGAAATTTAGGCTTTGGAGAGAAAAATCTTTTCTTTTGAAAACTTTGGAAATCTTTGAAACTTTTGTAAAATTGCACTTGATAGCTCTAAAATCATTAGTCATATCATATGAAGTGACCACCTATTTATAGGGGTCAAAAACTGCTCAAGAGATTCGTTGGAGACAAATCCCAAAAGTCAAAAAGTCAGAAAAAATAGCTGTTGAGTCTGTCAGAATTTTTGACAGACTACCGGTCGACCGGGTCGGTCGACCGCCAACGGTCAAAAATCCGAC
Organism: Agave tequilana; assembly: GCA_038442645.1. Classification (NCBI taxonomy): domain Eukaryota; kingdom Viridiplantae; phylum Streptophyta; class Magnoliopsida; order Asparagales; family Asparagaceae; genus Agave; species Agave tequilana. The sequence goes on from JAVJIF010021615.1 coordinate 7,343, forward strand.
CGTTGGGGCTCACCGGTCGACCGGGTCGGTCGACTGGCAATTTCCAGAGAGCAGCAGGTTGGGGTCGGTCGAGTATCGGTCGACCTCCGGTCGACTGATACGCACATGCACAATTGTGCATGTCGGTCGAGTGCCGGTCGACTGCCGGTCGACCGGTCACTGTGAATTTCTGAAAAATCAGAATTCACAGACCTGGACAATTTTGGATTTTGGTTTTGGGTCTAGGATAAAATGTTTTGGTCTTGAAAAAACATAGAGTATGAGCATGTGTCATACTACTATCAAGGTAAAATACTTGGTAAAAATTCTTTTGATAAAAACTTGATTTTCAATGAAATGTTTTTCCCAAAAACTAGTCTCTCTAAAATCGTATTTCCAAAATAGATATGTTCAACTAAAACTGAGTTTGGAAATAGAAATAGAAATTATTTTGAAGCCATAAACCACTCTAGAAAATGTGTGTGTGTGATATCCCATATCTCTACTTCTACTATTTAGTTTTGACAAAATATTCTAAAATGAAAATAAACAAAGTACAAATCTTGGATTCTTTAGCAAGTCTTGATCTTCTTCTTGAACTTTTCTTCAACGCAAATTCCGAAGCTTCCTATGTGCTTTAGCTTGGGAATGCAAATGTTGGGCGAACTCCAATTTGTGAGTCTTTTAGCGGAGTCGTCAAAATCTGTTTCTTGAACCTGAAATACTTTAAAAACAAGATTATTAAATACATAACTAAATACGTTTTGCTATCATCAAAATAACCGGGATAATGGCCTTTGGGCCAACAATTAGGTTATCAATAAAACAATTACGTGATTCTAAACTTTTTTTCCATGCATCAAGTGCCTACAAAACATATGTTATAATTGCCGTAGATTAAAGATGTCATTTGATGCATGAGTAAAAAAATTCAGAATTGCGTGCATTTTCATTGGTAGCCTAATTAGAGCATATAAATTAAGATGAACGGTTCGGATCATCCTCGGGGTGGCCGATTGTGTAGTTCGCTCGAAGCACTTGGTTAGAACAGTGCTCACCGAAATAGTTCATATATATATATATATTAATATATATATATATATATATATATATATATATATATATATATATATATATATATATATATAGAGAGAGAGAGAGAGGAGAGAGAAATGTATATCAGCCCGCGGGCTGAGAGTACTCTCTCAGCCTGCGGTGACGTGGCTCGATTTGTCACCTCACTGACTTGCGGCCCGCTTTTAGGGAGAAGTTAAATTACCAAATACCCCTTATGATAACTTTTCCTTATTGTTTATTATTATTTTTCCCCCCTTTTATTTTGTCGCTCTTTATAGGATATAAATTACTTTTCGCCGTATTTTCTTTACCTCTTTTTTGAAAGATCTAGTTTCTCCTTTTCCAGCCTGGGATAAATTTTTTTTTGAAAATATAAAATCTTTTCAGATCAATGTTTTCAGCCTGCGATAAAATTCTACTTTATAGTTTATTTTTTTATATATAATGTAGTCAGAGTCTTTGGTCGCATTGTGCATTTAAACTGCGACCTTAGTCAAAGACTTTGGTCGCAGTGTACATGGTTAAATGCGACCAAGGTCGCAGTGTTGTTGTTGATAAAGATGGCCAGCAACTGCAATTTAAGGTTGCATTACATGGACTGCGACTTTGGTCGCAGTACGTTAAGTAAGTGTTTTCCTTTAGATTAAGATGCATAGCGACTAAGGTCGACACTGCTGTTTTGGTTTAAGACTGCCGCCAGCAACTGCGACCAAGGTCGCCGTGTGTTGTTTTATTAAGTGTTGTTTTGGATTAAGTCATTTTTTTGAATCTAAATGAAAAATGAAAAGTTGTCTGTTGTCTGATGCGACTTGGAGTCACTCCGTGAGACGCGACCTGTCATAAAGATTTTATGAGATCTTTTTAACGTCAAGTCTACGTTGACGAACCCGCACCATTCGTTATTTTCCGAAGCTGTTGTCCACGCAGCGGCTCTTCATTGAGACCATTAAGGCCGACGGTTCTGATTAATGAACCATTAATTATGGTTATTATGGGCTGGCTATAAATAGGGCTCACACTCTCCCTTTAACAGCCCATAATTAGACTGTTTTCATTTGAGAGCAATTGCTCTGAGAATTTCCGCCTTCTTCAGAGTCTCTAACAGGGGCCTGCCTCCATGGATGAAGATGACCCTATGCACGAAGATGACCCAGAGCTTGATTGTCCTTTTTCAGGTTCGCTGGGCCTCTGGGAGTATATTTTGGCCGGTGAACTTGATCGATGTTCGTCCACAAGGGAAGAAGTCATGGTCCTCGACGTCCACAGTTTTTTAATACACGGGGACCTCAATAACACCACTGCTCTTATTCAATAAGGGCTCTTTTGATGTTTAATCTTCTTTGTACTGCTATATTGTAACAGTCAATCTTATTGTATAAGAGATCGTTTTTTGTATCATTTTCACATGCCTGGAGATAAATGCGTGGACATAAATAAAAAGCATATTTGTTTTTTAATAAACTACGACCTTTGGTCGCAGTCATGCATTGCAAACAAAACAACTTGGACCAGAGACGACACTGCGACCAAGGTCGCATAAGACTATCAGTGCAAACAGAAAGAACTGCGACCAGGGGCGACATTGCGACCAAAAACTGCGACTAAGCAACTGCTGCGGTGACGTGTCACCTCGTCGCAGTGTTGTTGTATATTAAGACTAAAGACCAGCAACTGCGACCAAGATTGCAGATTATTTTTTTAAGACTGCGGCCATCAACTGCGACCAAGGTCGCAGTGTTGTTGTTGATTATTTATAAGACCACCAACTGCGACCAAGGTCGTAGTGATGTACTGCTATATTGTAAGAGTAAAGACCAGCAACTGCGACCAAGGTCGCTGTGTATTTTATTAAGACTAAACACCAACAACTGCGATCAAGGTCGCAGTTTATTTTATTAAGACTACGGTCAGAAACTGCGACCAAGGCAGCAGTGTTGTTGTTGATTAAGACTAAAGTCCAGCAACTGCGACCAAGGTCGCAGTGTATTTATTAAGTCTGCGTTCATGGTCGCAGTATTTCAACCAATACATAGTAGTAAAAAATTTATTTAACACAATTAACTTTAGAAAACAGATTTATATATATTTAAAAAGAAAACAAAATACAATTTTGTTAACTTCTAATCGTCGTCATCACCATCGTAATCAGATTCGTCGTCAAGAGTCATGCTTTCGTCTTCTGTATCGCTTTCGTCTTCTGTCTCTTCCTCCTCTTCAGGTACAGTCTCATCGTCGCTTTCTTCCTCTTCATGTTTGTGTTTTGGTTCATCAATGAACTCCCAGAAAGGGTCGTCTGTATCAAGCTCAGATTCTGACCCGTAGCGAGACATTGTTTCAGAACTAAACATAAAATCATCATTTGATGATTGGCTTCTTTCCGGTGAAGACGGTGGTGATGGTGAAGACATTGTTTGAATGTATTGGCTTCTTTCTGGTGAAGACGATGGTATAATATTACGGTAGATATAATATTAATTACTTCTTTTACATAAGGCATGAGAAAGAAGATTGCGAATTTGGTCGCAGTACCGAAGGAGGTCGCATTGCTATACGATAGCATTTTTTGTCTTGTATTCTTTATTCTGTATTAAGTCTGCGACCATGGAATGTTTTTTTACTTTTGAATGCTAGAAGTCGCAGTCGTCATTTAAAAGGGGTATTTTTGTCATTTTGATTCACGATTGTTTAGGCGGGATTTTTTGATTTTTTTTTTGCGCCCACACTCTGCGACTGATGTGTGGCCTATATTCAGCCACGTCCCGCAGGCTGAGAAACTCTCTCAGCCCGCAGGCTGAGGTACAGTAAGCCCATATATATATATATATATATATATATATATATATATATATATATATATATATATATATGCCGCCAGCTGAGAGAGTTTCTCAGCCGGCGTGACGTGGCTTCATATTAGCCACAGAGAAGTCAAAAATTTAGGCGGTAAAAAGACAAAACATCTTGTTCGAAAAGACCCTCAACCACTTTAACGCTACCCAATGACTAAAATACCATCAGTTTCACTTTTAACTTGGCTACAACTGTTCCTCCACCAAAAAAATTACAGATCTGAAAATTTAAATTTTTTCAAACAAAAAAATTACAGATCTTGATTATTAAATTTTTTTTGAAAGATGCTTTAATCACAATAAAAATTTATTACTGCGATTTGAAACAGTTTATTTTAGTTTTTTTTGTTTTCTGAAACTGCAATCGAAGTCGCAGTTTTTGAAAAGAAAAATTTGGATTTAAATTTTTAACATCATTTTCACTTATTAGATTTATTTTACTTTACATTGCGACCTTGGTCGCAGTGTTGCAGCCTTTTTTTAATATTTTCGATTAGGGTCGCAGTGTTTTTTGACCTTGGTAAGTTAAATAGGATACTGTGACCGTGGGTGGTCGCAGTCTTATGAAATAAGAGTCGCAGTCAATTGAAGCAGTGACGAAGATCTTGTAAGTTAATTAATTAAGATGATTAGAAAATTGCGACATCGGTCGCAGTCTTATGTAACAATAGTTTTTTTGAGAATGTTTTGTTAACACTGCGTCCTTGGTCATAGTATTTTCTATTAAGTAATCTAAATAGGATACTGCGACCGTGGTCGCATTCTTATGAAACAAGAGACGCAATCAATTAAAGTAGTGAACAAGGTGTCATAAGTTAAGTAATTACGATGATTAGAAGACTGCGGCATTGTCGCAGTGTTATATAATAGCAGTCTTTTTGAAAGGTTTTGTTTGATAACAATGCGACCTTGGTCGCAGTATTTTATAACTTATTTTTTATTTTTGCAACCAAAGGTCGCGGTCTTTTTATTAATAAATTTTAATTGGACTGCGACTTTGATCGCAGTCTTGTAACACAAATGATTTGAAGATGAAATTTCATACTGTGATTATGGTCACAGAACTTAATTTTATCTGACAGTTTATTATTATGAATGCGACTAAAGTCGCAGTCTTGATGAAAAGGATAACTTTTAAAAATTTTTTCCAGCGACTTTAGTCGTGATAATGACAGATTGATTATATATTTATGTGCATTTTACATGTCTTTTATATTTTAAATCGAATGGTTAATATTTTCGATGATGAAAAACTTCTGATAGGCCTTCCTTTTGAAGAAGAAGAAGAAGAGAAGAATCACGATGGAAAATATTGACGCTGACATCCCGAGGAAAAAGAAGTTGTCAAAATAGCTGATGGATGTCTAGGCCTGCAAACTAAAGATCAATATATGATCCCGCTCTCGCTATTTTAGAATACGTTCTCTACGAGTCAAATTCTTGATCTGACAGCGTGAGGAGACACAGAGAGATAGATGTTGGAACTTTCTTTTGATGATACATTTGTGAAGCCATTTCAATTGAGCTCTTTTGCACAAGCCTATTCAAGAGTTCTACATGATCAAGACTTTCCAAAGAGAGTGGCTATGGTTATGTTTTGTAATGTTTAATAGTATGTTAAAAGCCTTGAAACACACATACACATCATAGCCATATTAGTCGACTTATACCCTTTAGTAGTCGACTTATACATAGTATAGTCGACTTGATATTTTTGTAGTCGACTAACATTTGCCTCTAGATGAATATCAACTCTCTGTTTGTAACCTATGTAACACCCCGCTCCAAGAATACGTACTTAGTTGCGTATTCAGATTTTTCGGTCGTACCTTTTGATTTACTTCCTGTATTTATTTTGTATTATGAATTATTTATATGATCGTTTTGTCTTGGATCCGGATTCGTGAACTCAGAGTCTGCCCTTCTCTGAACCGGGGACCCGATCCTAGTGTATTACTCATTTGGTCTTTCTGGTATTCAGATTTGACTGATTTTAGTTTTAAACATCATTTTCCAATATTCTAGATTTTCTATGATTTTCTGGAATTTTTCTCAATTAAGTTGAAAATCTTCAAAATCGGTGTCGGCCAGTTTCGTTAACCGATTCCCGGAATTGTAATTTACAAACGGTTTGGAATTTCTAAAAGTGCCTTTAGATATTATTTCTTAATATCATATTTTCTATCTAAATACATTTTCTGAGATTTATCAGATTTTATCAAAACCCGGCCAATCTGGTGTATACCGAGATTGACGGTTGACCTTATGATTTTATCTTGAAATGAGATTGAATCTCTAAAAACCGATTTCACCAAAAATTATTTTATAATATTTATGATTTTTGAGAATTTTTGGGAAACTTTTCAAGTTACTTTATTTTTGGACCTTTTCCGGAGTTTTCAGTATTTTCCCAGTTACCGAGGAGATTGCCCCATGTATTCCATTTTGTCTTTTCCCCATTTTCTCTCTCCTTCCTCAAACGCGGATCTCACCTACCTGGGATTCTGCATTATTGTGAAGATCCTCCCCATGTTGCATTTAATGCACTTCAGATCAAATCCCATCAAGTATCATGACTTTCTCTCTCCTTTGTCAAACGCGGCTTCATGCTTTCCCTAAACGCAGCTTAAATCCCTGCGTTTGGCCTATTTTCCCTAAACGCAGGAGAGTGCTGCGTTTGAGAGGAAGAAACGCATGATTCCCCTCTTTTGTGCCTTTGTTTTATATGGTGTGCAACATTATTTTATCATCCTTTCTCTCTCTTCATTAAATGCTTCTCTTCCAAAATGTCTCCTCCTTGATATTCCAACCCTTTCTCATCATCATAACCGGCCAAGTGGCCAAGAGAGTTACCTAACCCCGCAATTTTGCAAAAAAACCCCCTCTCCTTTATTTATTTGCATCATCTTCTCAATCCAAATCCTATAAATACCCCTTCTCCTTCTCTCTCTCTCTCTTCATTTTTACTTCTCTTCTTCTCCTTTGCTTCCTGCAGCCTCCAACAGAGAAGCCACCAAGAGAGCCTCCTCTTCTTGCTTCCTTGTCCACTATCTCCACCTCCATATACACCACTTTAACCACCACCAAGTATACCACCTTCAACCTCTCTCCATCACTTTGTGAGAACCGGCCACTCCTTTGGATTGGGGCCGCGTTTCTTCTCCCGGCGGCAAGACTTAGGGCCGGTACCCTCCTTTTGGATTGGGACCGAACCTCCCTTCGTTGGACGCAGCAAGGATCACCTCAGGCGAGTGATCTCGCTTTTCCCTCTTGATCTCCTGCTGGTGGTGCGAGTGCTTTTCCTCGCCAAAGACTTGGTTAACTTGTATATGCATATCAAATAGATCACAACTCTTAAAACTGTTTCTGCTCACTGCTTTACACCATTAGTCGACTTGACCCCATCATAAGTCGACTAACCCCTTGAAACGCAGCCTGATTTCTTGTAAACGCATTTTATTATTGTATTTTATGTCGTGCGGTGTGGCTGTACTGTTAGACTCGGAGTTACCTCCTGCATCTAGGCTTTTCCTTAACGCGGCCTTCGCGTTATTGTATCGTTGCGACGCAAAGCTAAAGCTCGCGTCTGTGTTCTATTTATATTGACATGACGCGGAGTTATACTCTCGTCCGCGTTCTCCTCATGACCTGATTTAAACGCAGGACACGAGCCTCGCGTTTTTGTACCTTTGCGACGCGAATCCCGCGTCTGCTATCTCGCGTCTGCTATCCCGCGTCTACTATTCCCGCGTCTACCATTCTTGCGACGCGAACCCCGCGTCTGCTATTTCCTGCGTCTGGTATACTCCTACCTGACACCTACTCATGTTGTACTACCTGTTCTCGTCAAATCCTGAATGGAACTAAGTGCCACACGGAGCAAAGTGCCACATCACACTCGTGGTGGGGGCCACCTCTTGAATCCGTGGGGGGCCACCTCTAGAATCCATCTCCTCAGAACAAAGTGCCACACGGAACAAAGTGCCACACCACACACCTGGTGGGGGCCACCTCTTGAATCTGTGGGGGCCACCTCTTGAATCTGTAGGAGCACCTCCTGTCTAAACCTGATTTCCTGCTATGACCCCTGTCATGATTCCTGTTATGTAATCCTGGATTCCTGATCATGTCCTGCTTACTTGATATATTATTATAATTAGACAACTTGCACCGGTTTGGGGGAAACTGATGGGCCCTGATTAATCATGTTCATGGTGGCACTATCGAGTCACGCGTGGCCACATACTTGAGGGATCACCTGGCGGCCACCAGGGATTCCGTGGTGTGTACTGGCACCCCTACTCCTGATTTTCATGCCGGTATGCACACGCCCTAGACCTATTTCTATGGGATCTGCGATACTCTATTCCTGTTCGGGCGTCCATCCCGGTACCTAGCGGTACGTTCCGGCTCAGCACCGGATACTCCTGAACCGTTGTCCCGGGCATGTACGGGGCCCATCCAGAGCATGATTCATCGCACTTTATCAGTTTCCAAATAACTTGCTCTATAAGTTGTAAGTAGAAGTATGTGTAATGGGACACATACTAAAACCTACAACTTAGACGGCCCCAATCATTATAATATACAAATTGTTGTGTTGTTTTGTAATTCGGGTTGTATGCGCTTGGATTACGGTGATATGAGATAAAGGTATATAGATGAGGGTTTCCTTGTTTGGATTATTCCTTCGATGTACTAGTCTCATGGAGCCGTGACCTAAGCTTGTGCGATCGGTTTTGCTTGTAATCGGTTTTATTCGGTTTTTATCGGTTTTATGTTAGCTTAGGAGATAACTAGTATTGCCTTATCCACTTTACTTCTTATCTTGTTATATCATGGATGTCACCTACTATATTCCTTCTGTTCCTAAATGCTTATGTCCACAACATGGTTTTCATGCTTATAATCCAGATTTATTGACATTTTAGTGCTTACCCATACTCGCCATTTGGCTTTCGTGTTACTACTCGCCTGGGGAGTTTCATCTGACTCCCCTGGATTCTCATGTCCAGGTCCTGGAGCTCGAAGATAGAGGATCCTCTTGCTGAAGACTAAGCTTGCTTCTACGGGGCGGTCAGATCAGCTGTAGCTCCAGTCCCATCATTGCTTTTCCTGTTGGCTCGCGACAACTCCGGTTATCTCGTGAGCACCCTTTTGTGCTGTTCATATATGTACATCCTAGTATTCTCGCATTTGCGCCTATCAGGTGATGTAATATTATTGTAATATTTATCACCTCTGGTGATAACTTTGTAATTGTACTCATATGTTGGAATGTATAATGCACCACATGCTTCCGTATTCTGATTCTTGCCTGTACTGATGCTTAGCGTATATAAGTGAGGGTATTTCTGACCCACGTATATACGTCGCAGTGACGTCCCCGTATCCGCGGGATCGGGGCGTTACAGGGTGGTATCAGAGCTTAGGCTCTCACCTCCTCAGTACGTCCAGATGGCAAATTAATGGTAAAGAAATTTGCAACTGGAATGCATGAGTCCTGGTTATACAATCCAACGACAAGTGCAAAGTTATCTCTCTCTTTCTTCTGATCCATTCCTTGTATCCTGAGACCCTTCAATCTTTTACCTTCCAGTTTCTTCTTGTTACCCACTTCAACCAACTCAAATATGGAAAGACGGGGAACACGCAATGGTCCTAGTGCCTCTCAAGATGGACCCAACAGAGACAGTGATGGTATGATAAGAATACTTCAAGGGATGATGCAGAGTCAACAACAGCAGACAGAGCTTCTACGTCAAGGACTGTTGGTTGCACCTCGAGAGCAGAGGCCAGGCAATGTGTCAGACTTCAGGAGATTACAGCCGGCAATCTTTTCGGGAACGGAGAAGCCTCTGGATGCAGAACAGTGGCTGATAGACACAACAGATCTTTTGAAGGCAGCCCGAGTCCCGGATGAGAACCAAGTGGAAGTGGCCAAGATACAACTGAGAGATGTGGCCAGAACCTGGTGGTTGGCAGAAGAAGCAACACTGGAGAAACCCATTACATGGGATCAATTCTCAAAGGGTTTCTACGAGAGATTCTTCCCGGCAACAGCTCAGAAAGAAATGGAAGAACAATTCATCCGGCTACAGCAGCACACTCGATCAGTGGATGATATGCTGCTGAATTCCTGAGGCTTAGCAGGTTTGCACCCTACATGGTGACGGACGAAGAGAAACGGGCTAGCCGATTTCAGCAAGGGCTGAAGATGGATGTCCAAATGTTCCTTATTCCTCAACAGCTGAAGACGTACTCTCAGGTTCTCTCCATTGCCCGTGAAGTGGAACGAGGACTGGAGAAGAAGAGTGAGAACCAGGTGCAGAACAAGTCAGTGAAGAGACCTTTCCAGTTGATGAAAGAGGAAGATACAGCCAGAACCACCAATGGTCCGACGATCAAGCGACCATTCCAACCTCCCCTTCAGCAGAAGATATGTGGGTACTGCCAAAAGCCCGGACACATCCAACGCAATTGCCGAAGAGCTAATGGGCTATGTTTGGTATGTGGATCTGGAAATCACTCTATAGGTGATTGTCCACTTAAGAGGACCTATCCAATACCGCCAGCAATTCCAGCACGAACAGCACCCCTAGCACTTCCAGCTCCACCACCTAGAGGAAACCCAGAGACCGTTGGCCGACGAGCTTCATTCCCGCCCCAGCAGTATGATCACCCACAGAGAGGAGCAAGACCTAGAGCAGATTATGGCAGAGGCCAACTTCACAACATGGTGGCAGAGGTATCAGATGAAGCAGCAGCAGAGTATGAAGCTCAGTATCTGGAGCAGGAACCCTGAGGATGTCACTGTAACAGCAACCCCTGATCTTTTGTGTTTTGAGTTGGTTATCCTTGTCCAGCCACCCTTGATCTTTTGTACCTTGGGTTGGTTATCTTTCTAAATATTCCTCCTTATCCTATTCTCATTGTTCATCCTGGTCTTTCCTGTGTTCACTTTACCCCTGTCTTGGTTTTTCGAAGCCTTTGATTCCACCCTTGTCCTCGTTGTGTTCAATTTACCCCTTATTGAAATTGCGAGGACGCAATTTTTTTGTAAGGTGGATGGATTGTAACACCCCGCTCCCAGAATACGTACTTAGTTGCGTATTCAGATTTTTCGGTCGTACCTTTTGATTTACTTCCTGTATTTATTTTGTATTATGAATTATTTATATGATCGTTTTGTCTTGGATCCGGATTCGTGAACTCAGAGTCTGCCCTTCTCTGAACCGGGGACCCGATCCTAGTGTATTACTCAATTTTGTCTTTCTGGTATTCAGATTTGACTGATTTTAGTTTTAAACATCATTTTCCAATATTCTAGATTTTTTATGATTTTCTGGAATTTTTCTCAATTAAGTTGAAAATCTTCAAAATCGGTGTCGGCCAGTTTCGTTAACCGATTCCCGGAATTGTAATTTACAAACGGTTTGGAATTTCTAAAAGTGCCTTTAGACATTATTTCTTAAAATCATATTTTCTATCTAAATACATTTTCTGAGATTTATCAGATTTTATCAAAACCCAGCCAATCTGGTGTATACCGAGATTGACGGTTGACCTTATGATTTTATCTTGAAAATGAGATTGAATCTCTAAAAACCGATTTCACCAAAAATCATTTTATAATATTTATGATTTTTGAGAATTTTTGGGAGACTTTTCAAGTTACTTTATTTTTGGACCTTTTCCGGAGTTTTCAGTATTTTCCCAGTTACCGAGGAGATTGCCCCATGTATTCCACTTTGTCTTTTCCCCATTTTCTCTCTCCTTCCTCAAACGCGGATCTCACCTACCTGGGATTCTGCATTTATTGTGAAGATCCTTCCCATGTTGCATTTAATGCACTTCAGATCAAATCCCATCAAGTATCATGACTTTCTCTCTCCTTTGTCAAACGCGGCCTTCATGCTTTCCCTAAACGCAGCTTAAATCCCTGCGTTTGGCCTATTTTCCCTAAACGCAGGAGAGTGCTGCGTTTGAGAGGAAGAAACGCATGATTCCCCTCTTTTGTTGCCTTTGTTTTATATGGTGTGCAACATTATTTTATCATCCTTTCTCTCTCTTCATTAAATGCTTCTCTTCCAAAATGTCTCCTCCTTGATATTCCAACCCTTTCTCATCATCATAACCGGCCAAGTGGCCAAGAGAGTTACCTAACCCCGCAATTTTGCAAAAAAAACCCCCTCTCCTTTATTTATTTGCATCACCTTCTCAATCCAAATCCTATAAATACCCCTTCTCCTTCTCTCTCTCTTCATTTTTACTTCTCTTCTTCTCCTTTGCTTCCTGCAGCCTCCAACAGAGAAGCCACCAAGAGAGCCTCCTCCTCTTGCTTCCTTGTCCACCATCTCCACCTCCATATACACCACTTTAACCACCACCAAGTATACCACCTTCAACCTCTCTCCATCACTTTGTGAGAACCGGCCACTCCTTTGGATTGGGGCCGCGTTTCTTCTCCGGCGGCAAGACTTAGGGCCGGTACCCTCCTTTTGGATTGGGACCGAACCTCCCTTCGTTGGACGCAGCAAGGATCACCTTAGGCGAGTGATCTCGCTTTTCCCTCTTGATCTCCTGCTGGTGGTGCGAGTGCTTTTCCTCGCCAAAGACTTGGTTAACTTGTATATGCATATCAAATAGATCACAACTCTTAAAACTATTTCTGCTCACTGCTTTACACCATTAGTCGACTTGACCCCATCATAAGTCGACTAACCCCTTGAAACGCAGCCTGATTTCTTGTAAACGCATTTTATTATTGTATTTTATGTCGTGCGGTGTGGCTGTACTGTTAGACTCGGAGTTACCTCCTGCGTCTAGGCTTTTCCTTAACGCGGCCTTCGCGTTATTGTATCGTTGCGACGCAAAGCTAAAGCTCGCGTCTGTGTTCTATTTATATTGACATGACGCGGAGTTATACTCTCGTCCGCGTTCTCCTCATGACCTGATTTAAACGCAGGACACGAGCCTCGCGTTTTTGTACCTTTGCGACGCGAATCCCGCGTCTGCTATCCCGCGTCTGCTATCCCGCGTCTACTATTCCCGAGTCTACCATTCTTGCGACGCGAACCCCGCGTCTGCTATTTCCTGCGTCTGGTATACTCCTACCTGACACCTACTCATGTTGTACTACCTGTTCCCGTCAAATCCTAAATGGAACTAAGTGCCACACGGAGTAAAGTGCCACATCACACTCGTGGTGGGGGCCACCTCTTGAATCCGTGGGGGGCCACCTCTAGAATCCATCTCCTCAGAACAAAGTGCCACACGGAACAAAGTGCCACACCACACACCTGGTGGGGGCCACCTCTTGAATCTGTGGGGGCCACCTCTTGAATCTGTAGGAGCACCTCCTGTCTAAACCTGATTTCCTGCTATGACCCCTGTCATGATTCCTGTTATGTAATCCTGGATTCCTGATCATGTCCTGCTTACTTGATATATTATTATAATTAGACAACTTGCACCAGTTTGGGGGAAACTGATGGGCCCTGATTAATCATGTTCATGGTGGCACTATCGAGTCACGCGTGGCCACATACTTGAGGGATCACCTGGCGGCCACCAGGGATTCCGTGGGGTGTACTGGCACCCCTACTCCTGATTTTCATGCCGGGTATGCACACGCCCTAGACCTATTTCTATGGGATCTGCGATACTCTATTCCTATTCGGGCGTCCATAAGTCCCGGTACCTAGCGGTACGTTCCGGCTCAGCACGGATACTCCTGAACCGTTGTCCCGGGCATGTACGGGGCCCATCCAGAGCATGATTCATCGCACTTTATCAGTTTCCAAATAACTTGCTCTATAAGTTGTAAGTAGAAGTATGTGTAATGGGACACATACTAAAACCTACAACTTAGACGGCCCCAATCATTATAATATACAAATTGTTGTGTTGTTTTGTAATTCAGGTTGTATGCGCTTGGATTACGGTGATATGAGATAAAGGTATATAGATGAGGGTTTCCTTGTTTGGATTATTCCTTCGATGTACTAGTCTCATGGAGCCGTGACCTAAGCTTGTGCGATCGGTTTTGCTTGTAATCGGTTTTATTCGGTTTTTATCGGTTTTATGTTAGCTTAGGAGATAACTAGTATTGCCTTATCCACTTTACTTCTTATCTTGTTATATCATGGATGTCACCTACTATATTCCTTCTGTTCCTAAATGCTTATGTCCACAACATGGTTTTCATGCTTATAATCCAGATTTATTGACATTTTAGTGCTTACCCATACTCGCCATTTGGCTTTCGTGTTACTACTCGCCTGGGGAGTTTCATCTGACTCCCCTGGATTCTCATGTCCAGGTCCTGGAGCTCGAAGATAGAGGATCCTCTTGCTGAAGACTAAGCTTGCTTCTACGGGGCGGTCAGATCAGCTGTAGCTCCAGTCCCGTCATTGCTTTTCCTGTTGGCTCGCGACAACTCTGGTTATCTCGTGAGCACCCTTTTGTGCTGTTCATATATGTACATCCTAGTATTCTCGCATTTGCGCCTATCAGGTGATGTAATATTATTGTAATATTTATCACCTCTGGTGATAACTTTGTAATTGTACTCATATGTTGGAATGTATAATGCACCACATGCTTCCGTATTCTGATTCTTGCCTGTACAGATGCTTAGCGTATATAAGTGAGGGTATTTCTGACCCACGTATATACGTCGCAGTGACGTCCCCGTATCCGCGGGATCGGGGCGTTACAACCTACATTCAATATTAGTCGACTTGACAGTTTCCTAGTCGACTAATAGATGACCTAGTCGACTAATCATATTAGTCTGGTCGACTTGTTTCAGTTTTCAGAAACTTGTTCTGTGTTTTCAACTTGACCTAGTCGACTTGGTCCTAATACTAGTCGACTAACCCAGTATAAATTGCCCAACTTAGTCGACTAACCCATATCTCAAGTCAACTAATAGCAGTTTCTGACTGTTGGACAGTTTCTGTTTTCTGGTGTTTTATCCAACGTTATCCAAGGATTATATATTCAAATTTGTCCTAATAACTACCCTAACTAACTATAGATTTCAGCTATAAATAGAGATGTTGTCCTAGGCTAAAAATACCAATTCATATCAATAGTTTTCTGCCAAAAACTCTGTTGAAAAATCTGTTTTTCAGAAAACTGTTTCCACTTTCAGTTCTTTATTCAAATTCCTACTCTATAGTGAAGATTTCTGAGAGTGCACCTATAAAAGCCCTTGTTCACGATCACATGCAGATTCAAGGCTTATAGGATTGTTTGTAATCACTCAAAGAGGAGCATTGTACAATAGCGTCTTCGGATTGAAGAGAGGTTGTACAAGGTGTTGTCATCTTCTTGGTTTGTAAGAAGAGTTGTATACATTTGGCAAAGGGGATTTGTCAAGTGGTATACAAGATGTTGATTTTGGGTGTACAAAGTCAAAGGTTAAAGGAAAATCTCAAGCGGGTGGCTTGGGGACTGGATGTAGGTCACAATGATCAAATTAGGATAAATCACTTGTGTTTGCGTTTGTTATCTTTTCTGTGATTTAATTTACTTACTTGCAAGTTCTTTATATTTAACGCTAATATCTTTGTTTGAGTGTTGACGTATATTTTAGATCCTACAATTGGCATCATCTCGGGACCAACAATAGATATATAAAATGAGAGAAAAATAATAATAAATAATATAAAACTAATACATCATCCAAAGAAAACTGTCTTTTTTTGAAAGATGGGGGCTTTTAGTAATTTCAATTATTTTCAAAAAGCGGGGCACTATTAAGATTGTCAAATTATGTGGCACATATTGTGCCACGTCACCGCCGGCTGAGAGGCACTCTCAGCTGTCGGCTGATATACATTTTTCTATATATATATATATATATATATATATATATATATATATATATATATATATATATATATATATATATATATATATATATATATATATATATATATATATTGAGATAAAATCGTGAGGTAGAAGCGCCCGGTGTTCTATTAATAAAAACTTGATGAAATATTTCTAAAAAAGATGAGTACAGATTTGAATGAAACACACAAACACAATTTGATTATATATAAGAAAAAAAATGAAGCCTCTGCAATGACCTCAATGAAGTCTTGACTTTTCCACGCCACTGCACTGCAGTGGTCACCAGTGGCGTACGCAGAATTTTCACTAAGTGGGAGCGAAAACATTTTGAAGTAAAACTGAAAATTTATAAAAATCAAACAACATATTCCAAGTTTTGATATTACAAAAAAAATAGAGGGGCTCCCATTCAAGACAACATATCTCACTCTAAATTACAATGCTCCCCTTCGAGAAGCCATATTCTGAAATCGTTGAATGATTGATTCATTGTCAATGTTGTCAAATATGTCTTTTTTCAATATATGTCACCACGCAATCATTCATCAACTCATCACCCATTCTATTAGGCAGTGAATTCTTAATAAACTTCATTGCAGAGAGGTTGTGAGAGTTCTCAATCCCCAGAGGAGAGACTGAGAATCTGTCATTAGGAGAAACTAGAGGTTTTTTTTTTTTTTTTTTTTTTTTTTTTTTTTTTTTTTTTTTTTTTTTTTTGAGATCAGGAGAAATGATTCAAGTTGAATTTTTTGCTTAGTTAACCCAACTCAAGTGGGGGCGACCGCATACGCTCGCTCCCACCTGGGTCCGCCACTGGGGTCACTAGGGTGTATATATTGTTGTTAAACCTAACATTTATTTAACCCTCCAAAGTGTGGGCTTGTATATGAATAAAATTGATTGATTCATGTCTAATATGAAAATTTTTGATAAGAAAAATAGCTACTTGTATTCCCAGCCTCTAAAACAGAAGAGAATATTAGATAGGATTCCTCTGTCACTCTCTTTTCAAGTTCATTTATAGTTTAAGAAATGTAGCATGTTATAATGTAATTCTTTAAATAAATATATTGAAGGTTCATTTTAATTTGTGATTTACTCCATCACAAACAAGCACTTATCTACGGTTCAAATTAAATAGTAAAACTATTTTTGTTTTATGTAAGAAATTAATTTATTTTATATATAACTCTAATTGTAACAATTAAAGCTTCTTTTTCAACTATTTTGTTACAACAGAAAATATAGCCAAGCAATCACACCCCCAGTTGCTAATGAGAAAATATAAAATGATTTAATAATGTTGGAATTGAAGAATATAAAGGTGAATCTTCGAGTTGAATTATGGCAAGATCCGTTGATCGAATCAACCGGATGATGGTTGGAGTGTGTTCTCCTTCCATTTGTGATGAACGTGGTATATTTACATGTTCAATTCCGACTTCGAATGAATGAGATATTCAAGTCCAAAGATTGCCTAATTCAAAGCCAAAAGGGACTAAAGTTAGCTACATGCATTTAGTCCCACATTGGCCATGTGATGGAAGCTCATGGGGTATAAATAGAGGAAAATGAGAACAAAGGGTGTGCCCTTTGGGTACTTGGAGTTTTCGCGCGCGAAAAGGAGGGAACTATGCACGTACATACGTACGTGCGCGCACGCGCACCGCCGCTGGCGGCCGGCCGGCGCCGGTGCCGGAGCCGGGCTCGGGCCTGGGCCCGGGTTCGGGTTCCCTACCTGGCCTGATTCTTTTTGAATCAGGGTCCGTAGGTATGGGCCGAACCGCTCCAACCCGCCCGCGGAAAGATTAGAATCACCCGCCAACGGGTGTCCGCGCGAACAGATCCGACCGTTCGCCAACCGCTGTCGGAAAACCGACAGTGCGGTTGGGCGGTTGATCGGTTGCGACGGTTCTGTCAGAACCGTCGCAACTGCTGGAATTTGGCGGACGAGAATACCCCTCCGGAGCGCTATAAATAGCGCTCCAGGGGTTCATTCTCAGACACACCAAATCTGAGATCTCTCTCTCTCTGTGTCTAAAGTTCTGACTTCGGTTCTGAACTGGGCTCCAGCGAAGTGGGAATCCACGACTTCCAACGAAGTGGGAATCCGCGACTTCCAAGTGAAGTGGGAATCCGAAGGACTTCCTAAAGGAGATTCTGCCAAAATTCTTCAACCTTCCTACGTCCTCAACAGTGGGTGTTCCTCCAAAAGAGTAAGACAAATATTCGTTTGAAATTTGTCGTTATACCGCTGTTTTGCTAATCCTGTGTAGGTACTGGTTGACTACGGTTCGACCGTACGGTGATTTGGTAGTGCTATCTAAATACCGTGAAGAAGTGTTGTATCTTGGGAGACCAGCGTCCATTATTCCGTTAGCACCGGTGCGGGGGACGTAATTGTCTTAAGGAGATTCGCTCTAAGCGTACCTCACTTCAAATACTGTATAAGTGGATTAAGTCCTTTTATACAGGGGATATACTTTACAGTATATCGAGATTGACTTAGATTCAGTCTAAGTGATACTGTATAAGTGGATTAAGTCCTTTATACAGGGGATATACTTTACAGTATATCGAGACTGACTTGGATTCAGTCTAATTGGTGCTTAAACCAAGGAAGGAAATTGAAAGGTGGTTCTTAAATTAAGGAACGTTCTATTGAACGAAAACCTCCCACCTGATATTTGCCGACCTGGCCAATTAGATTGTTGATATCTCAGTGATCTTGATTAGTTGTCAGATTGATTCTTGTTAAGCAGGATACCCAACAATCTTAAGACAATTAATGTTTCTCACTTCTGTTCTGCTTGAACTTGCAGAAAAAATGTCTGAGACAAATCAAGATACCTCCAGCAAGGCAACAAACATACCGCTCCAAGGTTTGATGCCTACTCCACTTCCTAACCCGAAGCCGGAGAAGCCAGGAAAGTTTGATGGCACAGAGTTCAAGAGGTGGCAACAGAAGATGCTCTTCTACTTGACCACTCTACATCTGGCCAAATTCCTGCAGGAGGATCCACCAGAACCCAGAACTGATCGGGACTCAGTCCTTGCAGTCGATGCTTGGACACAAGGTGATTTCCTTTGCCGAAATTATGTTCTTAATGGACTGGATGACTCTCTTTATAACGTCTACAGTCCAATCACTACGGCAAAGAAATTATGGGCCAGTCTTGACAAGAAATACAAGACTGAAGATGCTGGTACCAAGAAGTTCGTCGTTGGACGATTTCTGGAGTACAAAATGGTGGATAGCAAGACTGTCATCAGTCAGGTGCAAGAGTTCCAACTTATCTTGCACGAGATAGAGGCCGAAGGTATGATTCTTCCTGAAACTTTTCAGGTTGCAACCATCGTGGAGAAGCTCCCCCCTGCGTGGAGAGACTTCAAGAACTACCTGAAGCATAAGCGAAAGGAGCTAAAGTTGGAGGATCTCATTGTGAGGCTTCGTATAGAGGACGACAACCGCAAGTCTGAGAAAAGGAGCAGCAAGAACTCCTACGAAGCAAAAGCAAATGTGATCGAGGACTCAAAGGGGAAAGCGTCTACTTCCAAAAGCTTGAAGAGGAAGAAGCCTTCCCAGGGGTACAAAGGCAAGGCTCAAGACGGCAGAACCATGCGCTTCAAAGGGACCTGTTACATCTGCAACAAAGAAGGTCACAAAGCAAATGAATGCCGTAGCCGTCTAAAGAAGAACAAGAAAAGCCACCCACAGGCCAACATGACCAACCATGAATCACCAAGTCTTTCAGCTGTGGTGTCAGAAGTAAATCTGACAACCAATAACAAAGATTGGTGGGTAGACACGGAAGCTACTAGGCACATCTGCTCGGAGAAATTGTTATTCTCAGAATATCAAAGGCTAGAGTAAGATGAGCAATTATTCATGGGTAATTAAGCTTCCTCAAAGGTTGAAGGAAAAGGCAAGGTCATTCTGAAGTGGACATCGGGCAAAGAGCTTACTCTTAACGATGTCCTTCATGTTCCAGACATCCGCAAGAATCTAATCTCTGGATCTATACTTAGTAAGAAAGGATTTAGAATAGTCTTTGAATCCGACAAATTTGTACTTACTAAGGGAGGGATGTATGTGGGAAAGGGTTATCTTGTTGATGGACTTTTTAAAGCCAATGTTGCAGTGGTTGATAAAAAGTCCGTGTATTTGTACCCAAAGCTAATAAAAGGAAAATCTTCTGTTTATTTGCTTGAGTCTCCTATTTTGTGGCATGCTAGATTAGGGCATGTAAATTACAAGTCTTTGAAAAACTTGTCTAATCTGGGATATATTCCTAAACTCAACTTGGAAGAAATTCGCAAGTGTGAGGTTTGTGTTGAGGCCAAGTTGGCTAAAAATTCATTTCACTCAATAGATCGAAATACAGAACCTTTAGGGTTAATTCATAGCGATCTATGTGACTTGAAGTTTATGCCAACTAGAGGCGGTAAAAAGTATTTCATTACTTTTATCGATGACTGTACAAGATACTGTTATGTGTATCTTTTGAACAGTAAGGATGAGGCAATAAATATGTTTACAACATATAAAGCCGAAGTTGAGAATCAACTCAACAAGAAAATCAAGATTCTAAAATCCGATAGAGGCGGAGAATATGAATCAAATGATTTTAGTGAGTTATGTGCTAGTTTCGGTATAATACATCAAACTACAGCACCATACACTCCTTAGCAAAATGGAATTGTTGAACGGAAGAACAGAACTTAGAAGGAGATGGTTAATTCCATGCTCGTAAGTTCTGGAGCTCCGCAGAACTTGTGGGGGAAGCTCTATTAACTGCAAATCATATTCTAAATAGAGTACCCCACAAGAAACTTGGTCTAATACCATTCGAGTTATGGCATGGAAGAACACCTTCCTACCATTACCTCAAAATGTGAGGGTGCCTTGCAAAAGTGCTAGCTCCATTACCTAAAAAGACTAAGTTGGGAGCGAAAACTATGGACTGCGTATTCATAGGCTATGCCTTGAATAGTAGTGCCTACAGATTTCTGGTTCATAAATCAGAAATACCAGATATTCATGTAAACATGATTATCGAATCTCGAGATGCTGTGTTCTTTGAAGACATCTTTCCGTACAAACGGGAAGCAGATAAGACTTCTGGGAAAAGAACACACGAGATGGCGTTCAGGGACGAAAGCCCCGAGGAACCAATTGTTAATGTGGAAACTGAACCAAGAAGAAGTCAGAGATCTAGAATCTCAAAATCTTTTGGTCCAGATTTCATAGCATACACTATTGAGAGCGAGCCTCAAGAGGCTATGTCAAACCCAGAAGCACAAATGTGGAAAGAAGCTATAAATAGCGAAATAGAATCCATACTAAGTAATCATACTTGGGAATTGGTAAACTTGCCTCCTGGAAGTAAACCAATTGGGTGTAAGTGGATTTTCAAAAGAAAATTAAAACCCGATGGATCTATCGATAAGTACAAGGCTAGATTAGTAGCCAAGAGTTATCGACAAAAAGAAGGACTTGACTACTTCGATACTTATTCACCAGTAACAAGAATAACGTCCATTCGGATGTTGATTGCGATTGCAGTATTGCACAACTTAGATATCCATCAAATGGATGTCAAGACTGCATTCTTAAATGGTGAATTAAATGAAGAGATATATATGGAGCAACTTGAAGGATTTAAAGTCAAGGGCCAAGAACACAAGGTGTGTAAATTGGTAAAATCCTTATATGATTTAAAGCAGGCTCCTAAACAATGTCATGAGAAATTTGATAGTATCATGATCAAAGATGGATTCACTATCAATGAATGCGATAAGTGTGTTTACACGAAAACAGTTAGAAATGCATGTATCATTGTCTGTCTTTATGTAGACGACATGTTGATACTTGGGACTAATATTGAGATTATTAAGTCCACTAAAAGAATGTTATCCAACAGTTTTGATATGAAGGATCTGGGGGTTGCTGATGTAATTTTAGGAATTAAAATTACTAGAACACCAGATGGAATCAGTCTATCTCAATCTCACTACGTGGATAAGATGATAGAAAGATTCAAGGATCATGGGATAAAAGAGAATACAAATCCTTTTCTCCCACACATCCACCTTCATAAGAATACAGGAACTGGAATACGCCAGTTGGAGTATTCTCAGATTATCGGAAGTCTAATGTATTTAATGAATTGCACTAGACCCGATATTGCTTACGCTGTAAGCAAGTTAAGTAGATACACTAGCAATCCTAGTGATCTACACTGGACCGCTCTACTACGAATATTAGGTTACGTATCACATACCAAGGAATATGCCTTGAGATATGGAAAGTATCCTCCTGTACTGGAAGGATACAGTGATGCTAATTGGATTGCAGATTCTGAGGAATCAAAATCAACTAGCGGATACGTATTTACTCTAGCAGGAGCAGCGGTATCATGAAAATCTTCTAAGCAAACATGTATTGCCCGTTCCACTATGGAATCGGAATTCATAGCCTTAGATAAGGCTGGTGAAGAAGCAGAATGGCTTCGACAATTCTTAGAAGATATACCTTTGTGGCAAAAGCCAGTGCCCGCTATATGTATACACTGCGATAATCAAGCAGTTATATCTAGGGCACAAAATGTTATATATAACGGTAAGTCTAGACATATTCGTCGTAGACATAATACCGTGAAGCAGTTGCTCTCAAATGGAATTATCTCTATTGACTTTGTATCGTCAAAGGATAATTTAGCGGATCCGCTTACTAAAGGTTTAAGTGGAGAGCGTATAAACTGCGCATCGAGGGGAATGGGTCTAAAAGCCTAACCTTACCGAGTCAGCTTAATGGAAACCTCACTTAGCGACTGGAGATCCCACGGACTAAGTTCAAGAGGAAAAACTAATTATGATTGACTCAGCAAGTAAGCACTTGGGAGCTTGACTCCAGTCCATTCCTAAGGTGCACATAAGTGCTTTTCTACAAGTGGATTAAGGATAAGCTTAAATGCTTTTAATGATGCCTATATCTTGTCACTAAACAAGTGGAGTAGAGTAGACTACTCTTAATAGGTCCATCACCTATGTGAGTATAGAGTTGGGTCGGCTCTTTGGGAATCTCTATGGAGGCTGTTATTCCCTAAAGATACTCTCTGAAACCAAGAATGTCCAGGGCCAAAACGGACACAACAGAGAACCAAAGTTGATTTGGAAAGTCACTGTGTGAAGCTTGTTGACTTGGCTTACACGAACGGCTAACAGTTCAAGACCTAATTCACTGATTAGCCAGTAAGTCCGATAAAGCTTTCACTATGGAAGGTTCAAAACCTAGTTCACCTATCCTTATGCAGTTTCTTTTCTAAAGTACCTTACACAATAGAGTCAGTCTCTTTGTGTGTCATTTCCTTGAATCTCCATTCATTGTGGGGGATTGTTGGAATTGAAGAATATAAAGGTGAATCTTCGAGTTGAATTATGGCAAGATCCGTTGATCGATTCAACCGGATGATGGTTGGAGTGTGTTCTCCTTCCATTTGTGATGAACGTGGTATATTCACATGTTCAATTCCGACTTCGAATGAATGAGATATTCAAGTCCAAAGATTGCCTAATTCAAAGCCAAAAGGGACTAAAGTTAGCTACATGCATTTAGTCCCACATTGGCCATGTGATGGAAGCTCATGGGGTATAAATAGAGGAAAATGAGAACAAAGGGTGTGCCCTTTGGGTACTTGGAGTTTTCGCGCGCGAAAAGGAGGGAACTATGCACGTACATACGTACGTGCGCGCACGCGCGCCGCCGCTGGCTGCGGCGGCGGCCGGCCGGACCCGGGCCCGGGCCTGGGCCCGGGTCCGGGTTCGGGTTCGGGTTCCCTACCTGGCCTGGTTCTTTTTGAATCAGGGTCCGTAGGTATGGGCCGAACCGCTCCAACCCGCCCGCGGAAAGATTAGAATCACCCGCCAACGGGTGTCCGCGCGAACAGATCCGACCGTTCGCCAACCGCTGTCGGAAAACCGACAGTGCGGTTGGGCGGTTGATCGGTTGCGACGGTTCTGTCCGAACCGTCGCAACTGCTGGAATTTGGCAGACGAGAATACCCCTCCGGAGCGCTATAAATAGCGCTCCAGGGGTTCATTCTCAGACACACCAAATCTGAGATCTCTCTCTCTGTCTAAAGTTCTGACTTCGGTTTTGAACTGGGCTCCAGCGAAGTGGGAATCCACGACTTCCAACGAAGTGGGAATCCGCGACTTCCAAGTGAAGTGGGAATCCGAAGCGACTTCCTAAAGGAGATTCTGCCAAAATTCTTCAACCTTCCTACGTCCTCAACAGTGAGTGTTCCTCCAAAAGAGTAAGACAAATATTCGTTTGAAATTTATCGTTATACCGCTGTTTTGCTAATCCTATGTAGGTACTGGTTGACTACGGTTCGACCGTATGGTGATTTGGTAGTGCTATCCAAATACCGTGAAGAAGTGTTGTATCTTGGGAGACCAGCGTCCATTATCCCGTTAGCACCGGTGCGGGGGACGTAATTGTCTTAAGGAGATTCGCTCTAAGCGTACTTCACTTCAAATACTGTATAAGTGGATTGAGTCCTTTTATACAGGGGATATACTTTACAGTATATCGAGATTGACTTAGATTCAGTCTAAGTGATACTGTATAAGTTGATTAAGTCCTTTATACAGGGGATATACTTTACAGTATATCGAGACTGACCTGGATTCAGTCTAATTGGTGCTTAAACCAAGGAAGGAAATTGAAAGGTGGTTCTTAAATTAAGGAACGTTCTATTGAACGGAAAACCTCCCACCTGATATTTGCCGACCTGGCCAATTAGATTGTTGATATCTCAGTGATCTTGATTAGTTGTCAGATTGATTCTTGTTAAGCAGGATACCCAACAAATAAAGACTGCCAGAACTTCTTCCTTGCAATACAATTTCTTCTGTGCAATATGCCAGACAATTAGTTCTCTGTTATTACGATTAGAGTTGCGGTGTAAGTTGTCAAATTAGATAATAAGTTTATTTTCTTAATACCCTCTTAAACTTCACCTGTTTTCTCAAAGAAAAAACCTCTTAAATTTCAAAATCTCAAAATACCATCCTCAGTTGTCTCAAAAGTTCTCAAAAAAAAAAAAAAAAAGAGTCCTCGTTTATAACTAGTTGTTTGGTTTTCTGAGAAGACAAGGAAAGTTTCAGGGAGTATTAAAAAAAAAGATAAATTGTAGTAAAAACCCTTGTCTTATTACAGTTTCGTAAAAAACTCCTTATACTATTGAAATGAATAGAAAACTTTTATGTACTATCAAGTTCAGCAGAAAAAACCGTCATCTTATTGTAATGTTTTGTAATTTCTATCGATTTTAAGACAATAAACAAGCATTTTTTACTATATGTAAGTACAAATATAATCTTGACTAAATTCAATTAAACTAGTAAATTTATTGTCAAATCTTGCAATAGTTTAGAAAAATTTTCTATTAAATTTGATAATCCATGAGTATTTTTCCTACTAATTTCAATAGTACACGTGAGTTTTCTGCAAACAGTGATACTGCGTGAGGTTTCAATGTACCCTTAAAAAAAAACAAGCCTAAAGAATATGCATGCACGTAATATGAACGCTGTGTTCAACAGATTCAAAAGTAGCTAGGAACTATATATGTCAGCAAAAATATGAAAGATTTGAATAAAGTTTGGGTTCGCCTCGGCGTGAACGCAGGACCTCTCACGCACTAACAGTGAAATTATCATGGTGCAGGCTCCATTAGTCGCTGCAGTTTGAAAACGTGACTGTAATAATTCGAAAAATATATTATTTCAAACTAAAGATGGATGCCACGACTTTTTCCAAAGGTTTCTCATAAAATGAAATCCTTGAAATTCTTGAAAATCTTGCCAGCTTGATTTGATGACAAAGAGTGGCGTCATGAGATGTTTCAAGTTCAGAAAGTCTTTAAAATAATAATAATAATAATAATAATAATAATAATAATAATAATAATAATAATAATAATAATAGATAAAAATGAATGAACAAAAAGTGGCATTAACATGTATTTGTTTAGGGGAAAAAATAAACAGAGAGTTAGTATAATAGATATTTAGATTAAAAGCTACGGTTCAACTGCAAGCAACAACAAAAATGATGTTACTTCAATTTTTGGTGTTAGCTTTAATTATTCTTCATTGCTATATAGAAACATTCCTCTTTTTTCATCTTTTTTATCAAAAAAGAAGCTAATGTATTCATTTTTTTTGTTTTAAGTTCATTGTCTATATCTAATGTTATGTCACGGCTTGTCATCCATTCTCTGTTTTCTCAACGTTATGTAATTATTATCTTTTATCATAGCCAAAAACTTAATTCTGAGACTCCTCACAGTTCACTCTCACTCGTTTATTGCAAAATCAAAACCGGGAGCGTGATGCGTGTTATTTCAATTTTCCTTACATGTTTTTCAGCGTAGACTGCTGTGAAACAACACTTCAAAAGTTATTCTAGATGGTACATGCATGTGAGGCATTTCTCTGTGCCATATCTTTTTGCTAATTGACTTTTGGAATAGTGTACGGTATAGTATAGTATACACCCATCATACAAAAAAAAAAAAAAAAAAAAAAAAATAAATAAAAGTATTAGATGAGATGATCTCTCTCTCTCTCTCTCCACACATAATATACGTAGATATTGGAAATTTATGATAGAGAACGCGCCAGCCGGCCCATTACGGGAGTACTCCGTAGTGGGCCCCAAAATGTGGGCCCAAAAAACCCAAGAAAAGCGTGACGAGCCCAGTGATGCATTACTCTCTCCATCCCCACGCCCCCTTCGCCGCTCCTTCCCCCATACCTATCAAGTATCAACTCCCCGACAAAATCCTCCAATATCTTTTTCCATTTTATTTTCCCTTTTTTTTTTGTCCCCTTCTTTCTTTCCTTTTCTCTCTACACATGCTATTAAGTGCACATGGAGAACAAATCCTTCTTCTAGGTCTCAAGGGATGATTGCCCTTAATGGAATTGATTCGGTTCTTGCTCTTTGTGTGTGTGTGTGTGTGTGTGTTGATAACACACCCACCCCACCCTAACTCCTACCCCACACTAGGAGTTATTGCCTTCACCTTCTCTTTGAGAGAATCACGTGCCCTTGAGATTTTACCTCGTGAAATTATCAAGGCTACTCTCTTTTCCTTTCTCGTGCCCTTTGATTTGAATGTTGGAGGAGGGCCATCTTGGGGCCACCCCATTGTCCTTGCACTAATCTTTATTCTCTTTTGGTAATAATTGTGACTTTAGACTCTTAATACACATATCATATGGCATGTTTGGAAGAAAATCTTGAGGTAATTATTTAATTTGATGCAATTGACAAGATTGATTCAAGGCAAGGAGCATTAACGTTTGAAACGTTGAACATGCATGGAGAAAAGAAATTAGGTTCCCATAATCTTCGGGCATAAATTAAGTCCATTGCACAAAGTTCGTATTGTAGGCTTGTTTTGGACTTGGAGGAATTTTTTTTTTTTTTTTTTTTTTTTAAACAAAGGTATCCGGAGACTTTCGCCACCCGCCTAATCCTGACCCCGCGCGGAGGCGGGGAGAGCCATAGTTCATGGAGGCGTAGATATGTCCACCGCGAGTTTCAAACCCTGATCGTTGAGAGCCCGCCCACACGGAAATGATTTACCACTATGCCACTTGCGACGGACGACGTAGAGAAACTTTAGTGCTCACATCATCAAATTATACACGTAAACCAAATGTACTAACTGTTTTACTCGAGGGAATTATTCTAAACGGGGGTTAAATTCAATTCACATAGACAAGTGCCATTAGATTTCCAAACTTTGTTGTTGTGTGTTATTGGATGGATATTAATTTGTTGTGAGCTTGTAACATCCAATCACTCTTTTCAGTGACATGCATAATTCACGCATCAATTCATAAAAGAGAAGTAGTACACATTATTTGAAATCCACAAGGCAATGAAGCCATGAGCATGTTCTAATTAATGGAAGATTATTGCATTTTCCTGCACAATTAATGGAAGTAATTGCAATAATTTCGAATTGCATAGATTGATGCACCCATATCCTGGCATAAAAAAATTCTAAAATCATTAAACTTAGAACTGAAGCTAAATCTACAAGAATTGTTTTCCAATTGCCCTCTCTCTCGGTCAACTGCTCTACAGAATCCTTACAAGTAAATACACAAGCTCACATCATTCATGTGATTTACGAGTAAAATCAAATAGCATGAAATATTAATAACCCCATAAAACAATTCCATATATAACATAATTCAAGAATACACTCCTCCTGTGAAATCTAGAAACCAATTATCTCTGTTTTGGTCAAATCAACTGCCCAATCTCAATCAATTAGAATAAGATACCCATAATTCAAACCAAAAGTTTTCTCACACCCAAGCAATATTAGGTGAGAAAGCAAAGAAGCTAAAATTTCGCCATTCTTCTCTCGTTTTCCTAAAAAAAGAAAAATAAACAAAGAAAAGGAAAGGGGGAGAGAGAGAGAGAGAGGGAGAGAGAGCAGTTGGCAAAAGGTTGGATTTATCTTCACACCAAGGAAAACAAACAAACAAAATAAATTTACAAAATAAGAAAACCAAAAAAGAGGATAAAATAAATAAATAGGAAACAGTAGCCCGAAAGAGGAAAAAAGAACCCCCTAATATTTCTCCAATGTACACGCACCCGTTCATTCATGATTCATGGCATGTGCAAATTTAATAGCAAAAAAATAAAAAATAAAAAAATGTATTGATTCAGAGTAATCAATTAATTTAGTAAATCCACAACTATATGCATAAAAATAAAATCATAATCCCCAATTAAAGCAGGTGAATCAATTAAAATTAAGCTAGAGGCTAAATGGTTGGCATTGGGCTTTCCTTGTGAAAAGCCCAACTCACCTCCCGCTCCTCTTTCTTTGTGAACTGTGAAACCAGAGAGCATGACAATAAGAAGGGGCGTCGTCTTCTGACTCATTCGTTCGTCTCGAGAGCGCTTCTCTCTCTGCTATCCTTCTGAGAACAACAAGAAGTTACCACTGCTTCATTCTCCTCCTCTCCCTCTCTCTGTTTTCTCTGAAGAAACTGACCCCTCTAATCTTCTCTTTCTCTATTATCTCTCTATCTCAATGGCTGTTCAGGCCCAATACCCATCAAACGTTCTCTTTAATAGGTACCCATTATCTCTCTTCCCCTGCAATGGCTGTTTCTCTCTGATTTTGCACCGCGTCTGAGTTTTTTCTAATGGTGGGTCTCTGATTTGATTTCAGAAGCGAGCAGGAGAGGAAGGAGATGGACTGCTCTCAGCAGCCACCTGGCTTTCTCGACCAGCCCCCGCTCTTCTTTGCCTCCAATGGCGGTGAGTTTGATCATCATCATGAGCTCTCTCTCCCCCCCCCGCTTCTTCTCGTGCTTCGATTGTATCTCTTAATGGGTTTGTTTTGGTTTGGATTGCAGTGAATGGGAATCAGAGAAAGAGAGGAAGAGAGCCCTCGGGTGCTGCCGCCGCCGCTGCGTTCCAAATGGTGCCGACGCCACAGATGAATCTCTTCTCTCCTTCGATTCAGTCTCCAGCTCTTATAACCCTCGCTCAATTGCAGAACCAAACTTATCATCCTCCTCCTCCTCCTCCTTCTCTAGTCTCCACGGGCCTCAGATTGTCTTTCGAAGATAGCAACCAAACCCAAAATCAATCTCAATCCCAATCCCAATCCAATCCCTTCATTCAACAAGACCTCGCCGCTCTAATCAACCACCAGAAGGACGAAATCGAGCAGTATCTCATCGTGCAGGTACCCAAATTAGCCATCCTCCCTTCGTCTCCTTCGATTTTTGTTGCTCGTTTCTCAATTAATGAGGGGCGGTCATTTTGTTTTTAAAACAGGGAGAGCAGCTGAGGCACACAATAGCAGAGCGGATGCAGAAGCACTACCGTGCGCTGCTCGCCGCTGCCGAGGAATCCGCCGCCCGGCGGTTGAGAGAGAAGGACCTGGAGCTGGACTGGGCTGTCCGGAGAACCGCCGAGCTGGAGGACCGGATCGCCCTCCTGCGGACCGAGTCGCTGACGTGGCAGGCGAAGGCCATGTCGGACCAGGCGGCGGCCGCCTCCCTCCACGCCCAAATCCAGCAGGCACGGCTGGCGACGGCGGCGGCGAACAAGAGGCCGAACGAGTGCTGCGGCGAGTCTTCAGCGGCCGAGGACGCGGAGTCGGCCCACGTGGACCCGGACCGGGTCGAGGACTGGAGGGGGGCGTGTCGGGTGTGTCGCGTTTCAGCCGTATCGGTGGTGATGCTGCCGTGTCGGCACCTGTGTCTGTGCTCCGCGTGCGACGCTGCCATTGCGGATTCTGACGCCGCTTGCTGCCCCGTCTGCCACGCTGTCAGGACTGGCCGCGTCCAAGTCTTTCTTTCCTGATGCCACTCGATTCCCGTCACTGCTACTCCCAAGAAAAACTCAAAAAAAGTAATTAAGATTAAAAAAAAAAAAAAAAAGAAGAAGACAAGAACTCACTCTCTTTGCTGTTCAGCTGTTTTGCGTTGGAAAACCAAAAAAATTCAATTTATATATTATATCTTAATTTTTTTTATTGCGAAAATTTACTTGAGGTAATGCTCACAAGCGGTAGTAATTGAGACTCTCTGTAATATCTTTGGTTACA
Source organism: Agave tequilana (assembly GCA_038442645.1). Classification (NCBI taxonomy): domain Eukaryota; kingdom Viridiplantae; phylum Streptophyta; class Magnoliopsida; order Asparagales; family Asparagaceae; genus Agave; species Agave tequilana. The sequence continues at coordinate 37,785 of JAVJIF010021615.1, forward strand.
TTAATAATTTTTCGTGGGCGCAGCATCAGCATGCTTCTCGCGTGGGCTGGAGTACCCATAAGCTACGGTTATTTTTGACAGCTTTTTATTTTATGCATATTTATTTATTTTCAGCGGGTGCGTTACGTGACGTGCGGTGCGGTGCGGTGCGGTGCGGTGCGCTTAAGAAAACGGGCACCACAGGAGCACTGGCAGACGTACCACGCCAAGTCCCAGGCCGCGGGTGCAGAGGAAGCGGGAACGGGGACACGGGTGTGCGGGTTGGACGTACACCCGTCCGCAGGAGTAGGGTGCACCGTAACGTGGGTACATCGCACCAGTATCGTGCGTCGCGGGTAGCGCTTAAGCTAGGGTTGAGGACAAATCCGTACGGTGAGACCGGCCCCGGCGTGGGCGCTGGCACGGCGTCGGTGGTTTTTTGTCCCGCAGTGCACTGCACCGGATCGGGTCGGGCTTGGGCTTGGCCCCGATAGGCTACAGGGACGTTGGTGCGTTTGTTTAGGGCGGTAGTTGCCGTTATTTATTGCGCGTCACGTTCGCACGTGATTTGTTTTCGGTTGGATTAATATGGGAACGTGAATCTATCAAGGACCGGCCGGTCCAAGGACAGCAATGCGGTTTAAGCGGACCGGCTTTGGACCAGGGCCGGGGGTGGTTGGTTGGTGTTGTGATAAAAATGTGAAGATTTTAGAAGTGGGAAACTAATGAGAATATTATTAAAAGATTGTCGGAAGAAGCTGAAGAAGTTTTTCTGCGGAAAATGCTGTCCTCAAATTGAGGGAATGTGGTAAAGTTTGAAGGAGAATTCTAAAGAGGAAAAAGGAGGAGGATAAAGTTGCAAGCGGAAAGAAAATATGGGAAAGAATAAAATCTTGAGAAATTGGATTGAAACAGTGGTGAAAGTTTATCCTGAATTGTGCCTCAAGGAAGCAGAGCTAGGGTTATGGGTTTAAAATCTATTAGATCATGAGAATCTAAAAGCACAGAGCGTGATTTTTAGCTGAGATTATTTATTTATTATAGATTTTTTTGGCACCTGCAATGCATGTATGCGAGCAAAATAACCAGTATTTTGTTATGGAGAGATGCATGTGGAAGAAGCCAGGGGAAAAAAAACTATTTACATGGCTGTTTGGATTCAAGGAAGTGGGCAGAAGTGAGGAAGTAAGAAGTGTCATTTCTCACTTCCGCTGTCCATCCAAACACCGGAAAAGAAAAATGGAAAAACCCTTTTTCCTTTTCTCTTTTCCCTTTTACTCAACCATTTCCTCACTTCCCGGGTGCTAGAGTTAATTTTGTAGTCATATAAATCTCATTTGTAATAAGTTGTAACTCAAAACAGTTAATTTTGTTGCCATGTAAATCTTACTTGCATTTTAATTACAGTCTAAATTTTTTTCATAATTAATTTTTATTTTAATATTATTTTACGGTCAACTTTGTGGTCAACCTTTTCACTTCCACTTCCACATTACTCACCAAACATCAAAAAACACAATATACTTTTTCACTTTCATTTTCCAACTACTAACCAAACACTAGAAAAGATACACAAAAATTCTCATTTTTCAAAAGGAAAACAACCTACTTCTCACTTCCTCACTTCCGCCCACTTCCTTGAATCCAAACAGCGAAATGAGAGAATATTAAATGTATCATTCATTATTTTGAGCGAGAAAACGTCTTGGTTAAACAATATTGATTTGATTGACATGGTCAGTGAAATATGGATATAATTACGAGCTGTTAAAAGCACAAGGATTGCATGATATAATTAATGAAAGAGTTTTATTATAAAAAAGAATGATAATATAGTTATAGTATCAAATTTTTTTTTTTTTGTCGCTTTTCTAAACTTTAGTATGTTCTCTAAGTGCCAGATGTGGGTCTAAAATTCAAACTACCAATTTATTATTATTATTATTTTTTGTATTTTATATAAGGGAAAGAAGAAGAATGCTTTACTTTCATTGTGATTAATTGCTTTATTGATAAGAGAACACAGAAATTTGAGATATTGCAAGAAAATTATGATGTTACTTTGTGAAACGGCATTGGGTTGAATTTGGTGAAATTCATCAAGACATGAAATTTGTTGATTGATTTTGTAAATAGTAATTAAGATGAAGAAGGTCAGAGGTATAATCTTTTTAAGGATAAAATACCTGTGACCAAAATTTTGGAAAATAGTTGTAAATATTAAACTTTAGAATAGCCCTAACACTCGAAATAACAAAGAATAATGTAATATTTTCAGTCATATACTTATTTGAAAAACATTATGAAATTATTGAGTTCGGCATCATTTTTTATTTCTTGGTGAACGCAAATAGTAAGAATAGTAAATAATCTCTATCGTAAAGATTTTTTTGTGGCTCTCATATTTAACACCAATGTTTATATATGTGAGTCCTGTATCTTTTCTACAAGATGATCAAGTTTCTTAAAATTAAAGGTTAGATTGTCATAAAACTCCTTTGTGAAATCATCATTTTGTAAAACCCACCAAGAAAAAAAGCAAAAAAAAAAAAGATGAAAAAAATAGGAAGAAATCTGCTAAATGCAGAATTCAAATCCTGTCACTTGCGTCTTTTTGCATTGAACTATATCAAGTGTTTTTGCATTGAAATATATGGAAAAAATCTGCTAAATGCAACGTTTTTCTCATTTCTCTTTTTTGATTCCAAACAAATACCGAGAGTGAGAAATTAGTTTTTCTAATTAAACTTTTTCCCACTTCCGCCTCGAAGGAGAAAGCTTTCATAGATTCTAAGACTGGTGCTGGGGTTGAGACATCGACGCGTATGGAATACTCACCATGATCCTATCCTTTGCGTATAACTTGATTGACACACGGCTGGCGAATGAACGGAGTGACGTGAAGAATGACAAAAGGGACATACACATATATAATCCGTTCTCTTTTTGAATATATTTTTGCTGACCAATATTATGATGATCAATGATAGTGAACCCATCGCTGATTCATGTCACATACGTATGAAGCTCTTTCATGGAGCCGTGTTGTGTGCGTTTTTTGGAAATTTTCACCTGATATCAATGTGTTTTGTTCATGTCCGCGTGACTGTGTTCGTACTTTGTTATTTTGCTTGCCGACAATTCTCGATCACTAGTTTTGATTTAGGTTGGCAGTGGGTCAATAGTAAAGGCTACTGCTAACCCTTGGAGCTAGAAACATCAAGAAAGTAGCCATGAAAGGGACTAAAATTCTATATACGCGTAAAGAAATAAAGAAAGAAAGAAACAAAATGGAGAAAATGGAAAGAAAAAAAAGACTTTGTGGATCGACGATGAGTAGACCATGGCCAAATCTGAAGACGGCTTGATTTGAGGAGGAAGAAGATGCTCACTCTGTGGCACATAAACATATGGAGACTTAATCATTTAACTTTTCTTTAATTTTTTTTTTAATTTTTTTTCAGTTTTTGTTTGTTATGATGTGAGATGAGTGATTACGAGTCTTTCTAATAAAATTTAAATGTGAGAGTTTCTTCTATGTTCAAACTTTAGAACTGAATTGGTCAGCTTCAACAAGAGATCGAACATTGAATCTTATCTCTTGTATTTCAATTCGATGCTGTCGGTAGAGGAGGATGTTAACTTTTCTAGAGTTTATAGGAATTTGCTAGTGATGTGCGCGTTTTGTTTTGAATAAAGAAAAAAGAGAGAACATCAATATACTTATATGCATGTGTGATTTCAATAACATCTTTAAATTGTTGCTGTCCACTTCAGAAAAGATTTTTAGGTTACGTACAACAATACAAGTAGTAGGAAGAGGACATAATCAAGACATACTTTAAACACGTAATAAGAAATTAAACCCAAAAAATTATTAAAAAATAATGAATTATAACGAAGGGAATTCAAATCATTTATTTTTTTTCCTTCTGCGCCTCACTAATATTACTATCTAAAAATCCTATATATTTACATAAACTAGCTAGATTCATGGAGACATGCAATGTACATAATGTTGAAGTTATTGTCGACCTTGACGGAGAATCGCCCTTGGAGAAGTATTGTTGGTCACTAGGATCAATCTAACAACTAATCAATATCACCGATCTAATTGGCCAGGTCGGTGAATATCAGGTGAGAGGTTTTCCGTTCAATAGAACGTTCCTTAATTAAAGAACCACCTTTCAATTACCTTCCTTGGTTAAACACCAATTAGACTGGTATGGGTCACTCTCAATAAACTGAATATTAGTATAATCCCTGCATAAAGAAAATTAATTCACTTATACAATACTTGGAGTGAGGTACGCTTATAGCGAATCTCCTTAAGACAATTACGTCCCCCGCTACGGTGCTAACGGGTTACTGGACGCTGGTCTCCCAAGATACAACACTCCTTCACGGTATTTGGATAGCACTACCAAATCACCGTACGGTCGAACTGTAGTTAACAAGTACCTTCACAGGATTATCAAAGCAGCAGGACCAAGACAAATTTCAGGGAGAATATTTGTCTGTACATTGGAGGAACACCCACCGTAGAAAATGGAGGAAGATAGAAGAATATTCTTCTTTGGAAGTCACAGATTCAGACAACAATTCTATTAAAGAATCTATTGAATTTTCTGAGCCTTCTTTCAGAACGAATCTGGTGGAAGTCACTTCAGAATGCGAGTTGCAGAATTCCCAGTTCCTGTTGGAAGTCACTTCTGAATCTGAGTTGCAGAAGTCCCACTTCGGAATGCAGAGGAAGGAACTTGTTTTCCTTTTTTGTGTTGCTTTTGTGTCTTGTGTGTAATGTGAAATGAGAGAAAAGGAGCGCTATTTATAGCGCTCCGGAAGGGATAAATCCGTCCGAACCCGACCGAACGGTTGCAACGGTTCGGTCTGAACCGTTGCAATGGTTCGTTTCAGACAGAAACCGCCCAACTGTTCGCGGTGATTTTCTGTCAGCCGTTGCGCTGATTCGGTTCAGATCCGGATGGCGGAGCGGGTAACCCATACCAGTGAGACCCGGTTCAAAAAGAACCCGAGCCCGAGCCCGGCTCTGGCTCCGGCGCCGGCGACGCGCTCGTGTGGGCATGGTTTCCCCCTAATCGCGCGCAAAAACTCCAAGTACCTAAAGGGCACACCCTTTGGTCCCATTTTTCTCTATTTAAACACTTCAAACTTTCATCCATAGCCAATGTCGGACTAAATGCTTTTAGCTATCTTTAGTCCCCTTTTGGCTTTGAATTAGGCAAACTTTAGACTTGAATATCTCATTCTTTCGAAGTCAGAATTGAACATGTGATTATACCACGTTCATCCCCAATGGAAGGAGAACACACTCCAACCATTATCCAATTGATTCTATCAACGGATCTCGCCGTAATTTAACTCAAAGATTCACATTTAATTCTTCATATTTCTCAACAATCCCCCACAATGAATGGAGATTCAAGGAATTGACACACAAAGAGACTGACTCTATAGTGAAAAGTACTTTAGAAAGAGAAACTGCATCAGGATAGGTGGACTAGGTTTTGAACCTTCCATAGCGAAAACTTTATCGGACTTACTAGCTAATCAGTGAACTAAATCTTGAACTGTTAGCCGTTAGTGTAAGCCTAGTCAACAAGCTTCACACAGTAACTTTTCAAATCAACTTTGGTTCTCGGTTGTGTCTATTTCGGTCCTGGACATTCTTAGTTTCAGAGAGTATCTTTAGGGAATAACGGCCTCCATAGAAATTCTCAAAGAGCCGACCCAACTCTATACTCACATAGGTGATCGTCCTATTAAGAGTAGTTTACTCTACTCCACTTGTTTAATAACAAGATATAGGCATCATTAAAAGCGTTAAGCTTATCCTTAATCTACTTGTAGAAAGTACTTGTGTGCACCTTAGGAATACATTAGAGTCAAGCTCCTATGTGCTTACTTGCTAAATCAATCATAAATAGTTTTTCCTCTTGAACTTAGTCGTGGGATCTCCAGTTGCTAAGTGAGGTTTTCATTAAGCTGACTCGGTAAGGTTAGGCTTTTACACCTATTCCCCTCAATGCGCAATTTATACGCTCTCCACTTAAACCTTTTGTAACGCCCCGATCCCGGCAGGTACGGAGACGTCACTACGACGTATATACGCAGGTCAGAAATACCCTCACGTATATACGCTAAGCATCAGTACAGGCAAGAATCAGAGTACGAAAGCAAGTGGTGTATTATACATTCCAACACATGAGTACAATTACAAAGTTATCACCAGAGGTGATAAATATTACAAGAATATTACATCACTGATAGGCGCAATTGCGAGAATATAAAGAGATGTACAAGAGTGAACAGTATAAAAGGCACTCACGAGTTTACAAAAGGAAAACTCGAGAGGCGCACAGGGGGCCTGGAAGGATAGAGCTTCAGATGGTCTACTGGAGATTCACGCTTCAGCTACGCCACTCTGATCAGCAACTGGGAGAATCCACACGCTCCAAGCTCCATGACCTGGACATGAGGATCCAGGAGAGTCAGATAGAACTCCCCAGGCGAGTGGTGAGGCAAAAGCCAGATGGCGTGCAACGATAAGCACATGTGTATCGATAAAACCGAATCATAAGTATGCATTGAAAACCGTGTCGTGAGCATAAGCATGTGTAAGCAGGTAGATATATAACAAGTGATATCAAGCAGGAACTGCTCATGGAATAATAAGATAGGAGTAGTAGACTGATGGAATGGAACATAGGTAACAAAACAGGGTATGAGTAGCTAATATGATAATACTCATAAAACCGGAAATCCGATGTAAAATCCGATAAAAGCATTAGTGGCAAATCACATCACGGTCATAACAGGAGTACATAACAGGTATAACAGGAGTCATAACAAGCATAACTGGAGTCATAGTTGGCATCTTTTATTATTATTACTCGTATGACCCATATATCTAGGTATGTGTCCTGGTGTACATCCCAACACACATACATCCATATATAAGCAAGCCGAGGTTTGTTACTGGAAGCTGATGAAGAACTGATAGCTCATACTTATAGTAGTTCCCATCCGCCCGGGACACAGCCATTTGGGGGCCTGAAATCCCCCTAACACGCATCTTCTGGGGGCCTGAAATCCCCCTAACACGAATCGTCAGTTTTGGTATTCCACTACTATAAGCAAGGCACCATACCGGCATTCATCACTTCCTCCCATTCCCCGTGCAAGTTATCCTTTGTAAAGAGTAGGAACATAACTGGTCATACCAAGAGATCAGGTACAGGCAGGAGATGGCCCTACAGATTCAAGAGGTGGCCTCCACAGATTCAAGAGGTGGCCCCCACCACGTGTGTGGTGTGGCACTTTGTTCCATGTGGCACTTTGCTCTGAGGGGAATGGATTCTAGAGGTGGTCCCCACAGATTCAAGAGGTGGCCCCCACCACTTGTGTGGTGTGGCACTTTGCTCCGTGTGGCACTTAGTTCCATTCAGGATCCGCCGGGAACTGGTGGTATAACATGAGTCAGTGTCAAGTAGTAGCATGACGGGTATCAGATGTTAACACATCATTTGTCAGGTGATACAAACAGGTGTTAATTAGTAGCATATAAATGACAAGCATGAAGCAATGGTATGGCAAGTATTAACATATCAGGAAATACATGGCAAAATGATAGAGTAGTAGCTGAGCATAACCAAGCGGAGCTAAGCGAGCTGGAAGTACAGACAGCAAACAGTATTTAGCACTGGAGCGTCTGGCAAGGTTACCGGGACAACTCGGCTTAAAGTGCGAGTAAGAAATCCGGCAGCATCCCGCCTAGACGAATCTAGTGGTAAAGTGCTGAGCGCTGATCATGATAACCAGGCGGAGCTGAGAGACCTGACGGTCCCAATCACTTCCTTTTGAGATAGTGAGAGACCGGAGGCTGAAGGACGGAGAGACCTGACGGTCCCAATCACTTCCCTTTCGAGATAGTGAGAGACCGGAGGCTAAAGGCTGAGGGACCAAGAACGCTCAGGGTTTAAGCGCACTCTTGGTGGCTACCAGCCATCCCAGGAGTGGGCAGAACCCAGAGTTCAACGACCACGAAAGGTCGGCCACGCATAGTATAAAGCAGTAAAATACATATAAACATGGAATAAAATACATGTCGACCCGACAAGGTGGGGAAACCCAAATAGAGGCGAGGACACTCGCCTAAATCTCTGGAATAGCCGAAAACTCTGAAATCCATGGAACTCGCGTACGCGCCATAAATATAATAAGTGAAGAGGAGAGAGAAAGAGTTAGAGAGAGAAAGAGAGAGGAAAACTAGAGAGAGAAGTATATGGAAGGAGATAGTGCATAGGGAGACGCGGTTTTGAGAGTGAGACGCGGGAGTCGCAGACGCGGGAGTCACAGACGCGGGAATCGCGTCGCGAAGGTGCCACAAACGCGGGGTTCGAGACCCGCGTTCAAGTCAGGACACGAGAAGAACGCGGACGCGGTCATGGGTTCCGCATCGCGTTAGCATGAGAAGAACACAGACGCGGGCATTAGCTCCGCGTCATGCAGACATGAAAGGGACACAGACGCGGGCATGGACTCCGCGTTGCGTCGGTACAAGAACGCGAAGGCCGCGTTTAAACAGATGCCAAGAACGCGAAGATCCGCGTTAAGGCGTTGCCTGGACGCGGGGGTGAGATCCGCGTCAGCAATATACAGAGAGGAGGAGGGAGAGAGAAAGGGAAAGGTGCTTGCTTTGGTGGTGGTGTTATTTGGTGGAGGAGTTGGATTTTGATGGAGTAATGAAAAAAAAGGTGAAGGAGGTGATGTTTGAAGGTTGAAGTAGTGGAGATGGAGGTGGTGTTGTGATGGTGAAAGTGATGGTGGAAGTGAAGATGGTGGTGAAAAATAGTAGAGGTGATGGTGATGTTAGTTGTTTGTCGTTGTAATCGTCACCTTAATGATTACGGAATAATCGCGAACGATTACCAGAATAATCATCGGAGATATTACCGACGAAGAAGAGCTCGGCCCCAATCCAAAGGAGGTGGCCGGCTCTTGATGTGGTGATGGGGTGGTGGTTTTGTGGAGGGTTTTGATGGTAGTGGTATTTTTGGAGAAGGTAAAGGAGAAGGTGGAGGCTTTGGTGGAGTTGTTGAAGTTGTGGTGCTTTAAATGGAGATGGAGGAGGAAGAAGATGAAGGTAGGAAGTTGGAGAAGTTGTAGTAGTTGTTGTTGTGGTGGAGATGAAGGAGGAGTTGGTGGTGGTTAAGGTGTTGGTGAAGAGAAAATGAAGTTGAAAGGAGAAGGAAAGGTTTATATAGGATTTGGAATTGTGAAGGAGATGTAAAAATATTTTAGGGAGGGGTTTTTTTGTAAAAATGGAGAGGTGAGGTGGCTCTTTGGCCGGCCATGGTGATGGGAGAGGAGTTGGATATTTTGGAGAAGATATTTTTGGAGGAAAGGAGATATTTTTGGAGGAAGAATGTAGAAGATAATGGAAGAATGGAGAAGTTTGGAGAATTTGGTGGAAGGAAAAGGAAGGAAAGAAAAAGGAAAAAGGAAAATAAAATGAAAAGAGAAAGATATTTTCTTGAAAGAAAAAGTGAAAATAATTAGAGTAGCGGATTCCCGGGATTCGGTTGTGGATGCGGAAAACTTTCGGAAAAATACAGAAATCGTCCGAAAATCAAGTATCTCGGAACGACCCGCAAAAATTCTCAAAAATCAATAATATTATTCTAAGAATCATGGTGAAATCCATTTCAAGAAATTCTTTATAGTTTTTAAATTAAAAATCCTGGAATCGGCCGCCAATATCGGTCGACACCAAATCTGGCAGAAATCTGATAAATTCTGAAAATTTCTAAAAAAATGAATTAAGATAGTAAATATTATTCTAAGCAAATATGGGAAAGAGGTTTCTCAAAATTTGACTCCATTTGTAAATTAAAAATTCAGGAATCGGTCAGCGGTGCTGATCGACACCGGTTTTGAAGATTTTCCATTTAATTCAGGAAAATTCCAGAAAATCATAGAAAATATAAAATATTGAAAAATAATGTTTGAAACTAAAATCGGTCAAATCTGAATCCGGAAAGACCAAATTGAGTAAGACACTAGGATCGGGTCCTTGGTTCAGAGAAGAGCAGACTCTGAGTCCACGAATCCGGATCCAAGACAAAACGATCATATAAATAATTCATAATACAAAATAAATACAGGAAGTAAATTGAAAAATACGATCAGAAAATATGAATACGCAACTAGGTACGTATTCTGGGAGCGGGGTGTTACACCTTTGGTAAGCGGATCCGCTAAATTATCTTTTGACGAGACAAAGTCAATAGTGATAATTTCATTTGAGAGCAACTGCTTAACGGTATTATGTCTACGACGAATATGTCTAGACTTACTATTGTATATAAAATTTTGTGCCCTACATATAGCTGCTTGATTATCGCAGTGTATGCATATAGCGGGAACTGGCTTTTGCCATATGGTATATCTTTCACAAATTGTCGAAGCCATTCTGCTTCTTTTTCGGCTTATCTAAGGCTATGAATTCCGATTCCATAGTGAAACGGGTAATACATGTTTGTTTGAAAGATTTTCAAGATATCACTGCTCCTCCTAAAGTAAATATGTATCCGCTGGTTGATTTTGATTCCTCAGAATCGGCAATCCAATTAGTATTACTGTATCCTTCAAGTACAGGTGGATACTGTCCATATCTCAAGGCATATTCCTTGGTATGTGATACGTAACCCAATACTCATAGTAGAGCAGTCCAATGTTCTTGTTGAGTTGATTCTTAACTTCGGCTTTATAGGTTATAAACATATTCATTGCCTCATCCTTACTGTTTAGAAAATACACATAACAATATCTTGTACAGTCATCAATAAAAGTTATTGTAGACTGTCTAAAAATTACTGAAGAAGTCAGCAAAAACCAGAATCCAAACTCCAGACGCAAGGCTAATCAGATGCGAGGGTTGAAACCCGCGTCTCAACATCACTACAAGGACCAAGACGCGAAGGTTGAAACCTGCGTCTCAGCATTATTGTAGTACCAAGACACGGAGTCCAAAGCCCGCGTCTCACGTGAAGCTTGACGCAGAATTTGGAGCCCGCGTTTCTCAAGCATCACTTCAATGGCAAGACGCAAGGCTCAAAACCTGCGTCTCGGTTATAACTGCCCTCATTACTGGGTCAATTACTGCCCACGTAATGAGTGAGTTAACCCCATTATGGAGTATTTTTAGGGGATACGTTTACCCCCTGAAACCTCTATAAATAGCCTAGTTTGCTAATGAAGAGGGGTCGAAAAATTCTTGGTAAGAAGAACTTCGATTGTAAGCCGTAAAAGCACCAAGACCTCCAGCTGAAAAGAAAGAGAGAGTTATACTCTTCTAACAACTTGCTGCGTACAAGTTCATTTTTGCCTGCAATCTCTTTGAGATTCTTGGTGGACAGAAGCTGTGTTATTTCGTCTACTATCCAAAGAGAGGATTCCCAAAGGACCTGACGTTCACCCGGTCAACGAAAAACGAGATTCACTTTCCATCGCCACATTAAGAACCCAGCTTTAAATAAAGGGGAGATTTAAGCTTGAAATATTTTTCCTCTCTTGTAAGAGGATTATTGATCCGATGTAATTTTCTTTACATTCAAACAAAGAAGTTACTCCTCGATCTTCAATTTTCCCCCACCAAACAAGAGATGGCGACTCCGCGGGACAACTTTCTCTACTGATGAGCAAGTCGTGGCGCAAGGTGACGTCACCTACATGAGAAAAATGATCGAATCACTTGTCGTGGAGTTCAACCAGGCAAAGTATGAAGAGTTCCTCTCTTCTGGCTCCAAGAGCCCTAGGGCCTGGCAGTACCGGAAGGTCTCCTCAGGGACTCGTTCTTAAGTCCGCTCTGAGACCCCGACAGATGCGACTGATAAGAAGAGTGTCACGGCTGATCATATCACACGTGACTCCCACGTCAACGTCTCCCATGAGACCCGCAAGGTGGACGTTGCTGATGTTTAGCCCGTTCATGCTCGTCCCCTTCCTCAGCCCAAGTCACCGGGGGTTCCCAGCAACCCTTACGGCGTAACCGGAATGCTGAACGTCGACAGAGACGACGCGCGCGATAATTGCAAGCGCAAGAAGCCGGAACAATCATCTGTCCAGCAGAGACAGAACGCAAGGCTCAGGCTTGCATCTCTTCTGAATCGCGTCAGACGTACAGAGTCCGCGTATGGAGACCCAAACGCGAAGCCCTGCGGGCTTGCGTTTCTGAAGTTCCACCTCCCAAACGCGATGCTCAGCAGCGCGAGATCCGTGCTTCTCATCCGAGACACGAGACCCGCATCTCTACAGTTATACGCGGGACCCAGAAGGCCTGCGTTTCTCAAGTGTCGCTAGCCAGACGCGACAATCAGCAACGCGAGGTCCGCGTATCTTCTCAGCAGAGGTGCGAGACCCATGTTTCAGAGCCAAAACACAAGAGCCGCGTCTATCTTACAGGACGTGAGCTCCGCGTCTCAGAACCCTGCATCCCAATTTTGCAACGCAAGGATAGCTCTCAGAAGCTGAAAAGCCCTTGACAACCCGAGGCTGATCTCTTTGATCCCCCTCCGACGGATCTAAGAGATTATTTGACGAAAAAGAGGAGTGCTAATCAGATCACTCCGTCTTGTTGTTGTGAACGACTCATCACGACAATGCTCTCTGAATGCCGCTGCAGCTTACATACAAGCAAGCAGTCGGTGTTCAGACGATTGATCCCAACCTCCCGATCAGCCAAAAGGTATCACTCTCATAGGAGGAGAACCATCTCTGACATGGAGTACCCTGAAATCACTGCAAACATGGCAAGCAGAAGTAGGGGAAACAATCAGCAGTCAGTTCTGACGAGTCCGACACGGAACCAGAAGGTGTGTATCGGCATACTCGCACTCAGACTGGTGCGGTCGTCCCGATCAACTACAGTGCCCTAGCTTGGGGCATTGAAGTAAATGAATCACATTCCGTCGTTGCAGAATCGCAGGCTTCGAACTCTTGCATAGAGAAGGAAGCCTTCGCGTACATGACAAATACTCCTGAGGAAACAGCCAGGCACTTTGAACAACAAGCCCAGGTCCAGAGGGAACAATTCAAGATGATTCGTGCTCAACAAGAATCCATCGATTCCCTCAAACAGATGCTTGCACAATTGCTTGAAGACAAGAGGAAGTCAACCGATAAAACCTCCTCTAAAAAGTCTAAAGGCAAACAAAAAGAAGGAGAAAGCTCATCTTCTGTGCATATCGAGGAGAAGGAGCAATCTACTTCTGAGTCGTCTAAATCCTCGTCTAAGGAGGAAGGCAACCCGGACCATGGGAATATTCATTCTAAAAGAATGAGTCAATTGGAGCACCGTCTGGAAGCCCTTACCAACCGGAAAGGCCTCCAAGAAGTAGGAGTGATCCGGCCATATCCGGCTGAGTGTGACCTTGTTCCATACCCTCCCAAGTTCAAAGCTCCAACCTTACAGGCTTTTGACGGCAAAGGGTCACCGAACCAATATGTCTACTACTTCAAGTCTCAAACGAGAAACGTGGTAGATAGATGTCATCTTGGCACGTTTGTTCATCGGTACTCTAAAGGGTCTTGCCTTTGAATGGTTCATGAACTCCCAGAAGGCTCCATTAAAAATTGGAGTGATCTGGAGAAGCTCTTCCTGACACGCTTCTTCGAAGATGACTCAGAGATCACAATGCCTACTCTCCTGGCCACGAAGCAGTGAAAGGGATAGTCAGTCAAATCATTTGTAGAGAGATTTCAGAATATGGCACTCCGATATCCTAGCGGTATGACCCAGGCCACCCTGGTAGAAACATGCCACCACAATCTACAAACTTCACTCCTAGCCCACATAGGAGTTGCTGAGAGCCGCACCTAGAAGCAACTAGTCCAGCAAGGTGAACATGCTGAAGAAATTATCGCCAGGGTTAGGGCAGAAGAAAACAAACCCAGACCCGAAAAGTCGACAAGGCGTATGCCAGAAATATCTTTTCAATCAAAGAGAAAAGATAATTTGGCGACAGAGACAAAATCTCCCGTCAAACCTCAGCCGGTCAGGGGAAGTGGCCCTTCAAGTCAGCCACGCGCCAACAAGTAGTACTCCTTCAAAGACGAACATGTTGATTCGTTGTTCAGGTTACTCAACAAGAGCAACAGATTGAACCTTCCTGAAGAAGTCGGTAAAACCGATAATCCTAACTTCTGCCTGTATCATAGGATGCTAGAGCACCTTACCAAGAGCTGTTACGTCTTCAAGACATCCTTCAAGCTCTGATTGTTGCAGAAGTGCTAAAGCTCCGTCCAGAGCAGAAGAAAGTGACAGCTAATATGACATCATTTTTTCAGTTTGAAAAACAGCCTCCAGCACCATCCGGAGTAGTTCCCATCCCGAAAGGGGAACTAAGGGTCTGTTTGGTTGTCGTAATTGGCCGTAATTCGTAAGTTGTAATTGGTAAAGTCTTTTATGTTAGCCCAGAGGCCTTCCACTCTAGTTTTGATGATGATTAACTCATGTAGTTATGTTTACTAATAATCTTGTGATTTTAAGTTTCAGATCATTTAGCAAGATATTAGTTGGTGATTTGCTTCAACAAGAAGGTTTGGAAGATTTCACATGGTGATTCCAGTGCCCGAGCATCAAGATCATACCTTTGCACTCGGTGGATCACGTTTTGGATCGGGTCGACTTGAAGATGAAGATCGTCAAGAAGACTTAGGTATCCATAGTTTAGTTTAGTGTGTTTTAGATCCATGTGTAAAGATAAGAATAGTTGATATGCTCAAGTGCACAATACACATACACGTTTTTGGTTTTGATATTGGTTTTCATGAATAGATTGATCAAAATAAGTTTAAATGGTTTATATGTATAGTAGATGTATTCCTTCTATACATGCATGCTTAAACTTCTTAGACAAACTTATTTTGACTATCCTATTCATGTATTGAAAAATCCAAGTTTGACAAAATACTAGTTTTGGTTTTGGTAAAAATAATAAAACACAAAAATGGTTTCATATGCTTGATATTTGAGTTGAAATCTTTATCACATGTTTATATATCAATGCAAAATGATAAAACTATTTTTGGGATTTTTACAAGATTTATGAGATTTATTAGAAATATTTTTAACCCCAGTTTCTGACCCAAAACAGTGACTGACAGGCCAGGTCGGCCGACCGCACGGTCGACCGAACCAAGGGCCGGTCGACCGAGCGGTCGACCGACGTACACAGCCTTGTGCACGTCTGGCAGACACATGGGCCGGTCGACCGGGCGGTCGACCGGACCAGAGAGCCTTGCTCTCTGTATCTGGGCGATCGACCGGGCGGTCGACCGGAAGCCCTAACGGTCATATTTATGACCGTTGGCGGTCGACCGACCGGTCGACCGCAGGCCTGTCAGGCTGACAGATCAGCCTAACGGTTAGTTTTCTGTTTGGCCTATATAACCCCATTTCTTTGGGATTTTGGCCAAGATTTTCAAGAGCAAAAATTTCTACTTTTCTGAAGAGTTTTTACAAGTTTTAAAAAGTGTTTTAGAGCTTAAAAGATTTCATCTTTATTGTTTTTCAAGGGTTTTGGAAAATCAAAGAAAACTAGGTTTTTAGGATATTATTTTGGATTTTCATTTCTATCATCTACAAGAGATTTCCCAAGTAGTTTTTCTTTGTTATTTGATTTCCAAAAACACCTTGATATCCACTTGAGCTATATCTTCTATCCTATTCTATTAGGATCTTTGTTTGTGAAAAAAGAGAAGTGTTTGAGGTTGTTTAAGCCTCCAAGTTGTAAACCCTCCTTGTATTTGTGTATCCCTCTTTGGTAGAGGTTGATCGGAGTGGTATTGGTTTGTATCCCTCTTCGGTAGAGGTGATTGAGTTTGGTTGTTGGCTACGGGCCTTATCCCTCTTCGGTAGAGGTGATTGAGTTTGGTTGTTGGCTACGGGCCTTATCCCTCTTCGGTAGAGGTGAATTGTGGTTGTATTGCCTCGGTGGCATTGTAAGGTTGAGAGAGGAGTTCGGTACTCCTTTAGTGGATTAGAAATCCTTCTCGGTGAAGGCGGGGACGTAGAGCTAGGGGCTCGAACCTCGGAACATATCATTGTGTTTGTGTTTGATCCATTGCCTCTAAACCCTCTCTCTCTTTTATTTGTGCAAAGCATCATTCATATCATCATATCATATTTGCTTGTGTTGAGCATTGATTCATATTGCCATAATATCTATTATATGCTTGTGTACTTGTGTGCCTCACTAGTACTTAACCACAAGAACTTCATATAGCACCTCAACCCTTATCTAGGGGAATCAAGAGGAGTTAGTCTAGAGCCCTTCACGGGAAATTCGGCTACACTTGTGTGTTGTACTAAGTGTGTTGCAAATAATTTTTAAGCTTCTACATTTAGTTTCTAGATTAGCATTTACACCTATTCACCCCCCTCTAGGTGTTTTCATTTTACAGTTGTAAATAAGTTACATGCATGTAAGCTTTATGGTGTTTGGTTTGTAATATAAAGTTGTAAGTGGAAAAGTGTATTGTGCTTTACGGTGTTTGGTTGTCATAATGTGTAAGTCGTAAGTGAAAAAGTTGATCCCAAAATTAACTATTTTGTGATTTAAAAAGTTTTAATATTGCAAATAAATATTAAAATGCTACATATTAAAAAAATTTAATATTAACATAAAAAAATAATACAAATTTGCATGACCACAAAATTAACTGTAACTGGGCTGTAAGTGAGTGGTAATTGGGTTGCAAGTGAGTGATAATTGGGTTGTGTAAGTCTTTTACGAATTACGGTCCAAACAAACGCCGTAGTTGTAACTGGGTTGTAAGTCATTTACGAATTAGGACTTTTACGCGAAACAAACGGCCCCTAAGAATGATTAATACGGACCCACATCACCAACAAGAGAAGGGTCTTGTACCCGTCCCCACACCTCAGGGGGAAACTATGTGGGTTCATCCCAACCTTGTGGACAGCCAGCAATGGACTACTGTTACTAACAGAAGGTCCAAAGGTAAGGCGAAAGCTTCGTCCTGTAATATGGTGTGCGCTTCTTCCCGAGAAGCAGTTCCCTCACTAACTGATTCAGAAGAGGAAACAATCATTCTTGCTACGGAGCTTAGTAAACCGCTCGTGGCAGAAACTCGTTCAGGTCAGTCATATTTAAAAAAGTATGACGAGATGGTAGCAAGTCCTCCTAAACCCACTACAGAGTCAGCCAAGCCCTTCACGAAGCAACTGGTGGAGAAGTAGAAAGAGCTTCAGTTTTCTAAGGCTTTCCCAAAGGACAATGCGGAAGGATCTACAACACCTTACCACTTTGACGTCCTGGCTCAATTGACCAATATTCCAGCCAGAATCACCCTTTACGAGTTCCTGAGACTATCAAAGTCAACAAGAGAAGCTCTAAGGGAAGCCCTAACTAATGTTGAGATCTTCATGGCCCAAATTCCAGCCGAAATACAAGAGGATGATGTAGAAGACTGCCTCCATGCCTCCCAAAATGCTCCCTGTATCACCTTCACGACAGATGATATGCAGGTTAAGGGGAAACATGATCGGCCCCTGTACTTCACAGGGTATATTGGATCGTCTGAAGTAAGCCGCATTCAGGTAGATTCAGGATCCGCATTGAGCATCTTGCCTCGTCGGGTCATGCAGCACTTAGGGATCCCTACCCGCCGATTGAGCGCTACCCAGACTGCAATCTATGGTTTCAACGCCAATGGTATGCGACCAATGGGGAAGATCAAGCTCAAATGTCAAATCAGGGACCTCAAGTCTGAAGTGACGTGCTATGTGATCGACACCGACACTTCATACAATTTGTTGTTAGGACAACCGTGGATTCATCGTAATTCCATCGTCCCCTCCACTCTCCACCAAGTTATGAAGTACATTGACAAAAGTAAGAAAGTCCGAACGTTGATTGCCGAAAGGCATCCGTTCAAGGGGGTAGAAAACTATTTCACAGACTCCCTCTTGTACCAAGACTCTCTGAATACAAATGAGGACCTACAACCAGAGGCACCAGACTCTGGTAACGAAGCTGACACCGAGCCAGAGGTGGAAGAAAAGTGCATGTGGGAATTAGATCACTTGTAACGAGCATTAATAAGCTCGATGTTAATAACACCGCTGATGATGTAGGCGGGTGGTATATTAATGAAGAGTTAAATTTGGCATACTTTTCTGTATTCGCTTCTGATTCAGTGCCATCAGACACTAGTACCGAAGTGAATAATGACCCCTGGTCGGCAATGGATGCTCTGACATCATTGCATGTACCAATGAAGTCATCCTTCGAAACGTACCAAGATGTCAGTGATGCGCACGAATCAGTATTCATGGTTCCAGCAAGACGCAAAGGCCAAAAACCAATCCTTTTCGGACAAATCAAGTCCGAACTGATGTCTCGTGAAGAGTCAGAAAGCGAGAATGAATCTCTCCAGTTCACTCATTATGAGCCAAATATACTCAGAATGATGGAAAGCTTGCGGTATGATCTGACAAATGGTCCTGGGTTAAACTTCGGTAAAGGAAGAAGAACACTACTTCGGTCTTTCGTTCCGAAAGGGAAAACCCCTGATTATTACCATCGGACTCGCAGGGGTTTGGGTTATGTGTCAACCCCAATTCTGTCAGCCTCCGAGTCTGAAGAGTTGCTATACCATAACTACTCATCTGGCACGTCATCATGGGAATCGGACATTAGTGTCGGCAACATCTTCGGAGAACTTTCAGTAAACATGGTTTCAATAAGCCACCTGGAAGACGAAGATAAAGAAATGGTCCAGTCAGATACAGATCCTTGAATCAAACACCTAAACACTCTCTGAGATATTCGCTTTGAACAACGTGAACCACCCACAGAAGATAAGGTCATCCAGATTGATCTGGGAGATGTGGCTAATCCTAAGCCCATCTTTATAAGCGAAAGCCTATCATCCTCCGAGAAAGAAGATTTAATATCTCTTGTGCGAGAGTATATAAATGTTTTCACTTGGAATAACGAGGACATGCCCGGACTTGATCCTCCAGTGGCTATGCATCGCCTTAACATTAATTCGGACGTGAAGACAGTCAAACAACAGTAGCGACGGTTCCGTCCAGAAATAATGGAAGCAATCCAGTCAGAAGTCAAGAAGCTTATAAACTCTGGCTTCATTAGGGAGGAGCAACATTCTGATCGGGTAGCCAATATCGTCCCCGTTACCGAGAAAAACAGAAAGATCCAGATTTGCATTGATTTTCGCGATCTAAATAAGGCATGTCCCAAAGATGAATTCCCTCTCCCGATCACGGATGTCACGATTGACAATACGTGCGGGTTTGAGCGAATGTCCTTCATGGATGGATTGCGAATGTCCTTCATGGATGGATTCTCAGGGTACAATCAAATCAAAATGTATCCTGATGATGAAAGACATACTTCTTTCAGGACACCACTGGGGTTATATTGCTATACTGTCATGCCCTTCGGATTGAAGAATGCGGGGGTAACATATCAGAGAGATATGAATGCAATTTTCACGAGCACATGCATAAAACAGTGGAATGCTACGTTGACGACATTGCAGTGAAAAACCGCACCAAAGGTGACCACATAGCCGATCTGAAGACAGTCTTTGAAATCATGCGGGCACATCAGTTGAAGATGAACCCCACCAAATCCTTCCTGGAGGTGGCTAGCGGTAAATTCCTAGGGTTTGTAGTAACATCCAAAGGAATTCACTTAGACCCAGAAAAAGTCCGCGCTGTCCAGGAGATGCAACCTCCAAGGAATCTCAGGGAGCTTAGAGGATTGCAAGGACGACTAGCATACATCCGAAGGTTTATCTCAAATCTCTCCGGAAGATATCAACCCTTCACCAAATTGATGAATAAAGGGTGTCTCATTCATCTGGGATGATGCTTGCCAACAAGCATTCGAGGAAATCAAACGATACCTCACGCAACCACCGGTCCTTACAACTCCGGTGTCGGGAAAACCTTTCCTAATATACGTTCGAGCAATGGATCATTCTTTAGGAGCTTTGCTAGCCCAGAATAATGATCAAGGATATGAGCAAGCAATCTATTACCTGAGTAGGACTATGTCGGAGCCGAGCATCGATACAACCCAATCGAAAAGGAATTATTGGCATTGGTGTTCACTGTCCAAAAAATGCGACACTACTTGCTGGGCCAAACTATAAATGTCATATCAAAAGTCAACCCTTTGAGGTTGCTCATGACGAAGCCATTATCACTAAATGGTCGACTGGCAAAATGGGCCATACTGCTATCCCAGTATGAGATGCACTTTCTACCACAAAAAGGCGTGAAGGGACAAGCGGTGGCAGATTTCCTGGCTGAACATCCGGATCCGAGAGCAATCGAACTTTACGAAGATCTCCCAGACAAAGTCGTTGAAGTTTGTTTGACCCTGACGTCTTTTGAAAGTCAGGTGTGGTAACTCTTCTTCGATAGTGCATCGAGAACAGGTCCACGAGGGCACACATAGCAGGAGTGGGGGTAGTACTTGTCTCCCCATAGAATTATGTGATCCCTCGAGCTTTCTCATTAACCGAGCCCTGCTCCAACAATATAGCGGAATACAACGCCCTTTTGATTGGAATGCAAATCGCCGATGAGATTGGCGTTAAAAATCTCGAGGCATACGTTGATTCTAAACTCATCGTTAATCAAGTTCGCGGAGAGTACGAAGTCAGACATGAAGACTTAGTACCCTATTACAACGCAACTATCTCTATGGCCGAGAGGTTCAGAAACTTTTACATCAACCATATACCACGCCAGCAAAATGTGCACGCGATGTACTGGCATCTCTCGTTGCCTCCCTTCCGACTGGAGTAGTAGAGAAAATACTTGTTTACAGTCACGACTTGTATTGCCCAAGAGTCACTTTTGAAGATCGCCAAAGGCTGACAGGAAACTGTCAAGCCAAAGAAACTCTTGAGACTTCAATGGGTCCAGAACTCAGGGATTGGCGATTCCCGTACATCGACTATGCCTTGTATGACATTCTGCCTGATGATCCCAAGAAGCGGCTGCTATTGAAGGAAAGCCCCTAAATTCTATTATAATACGATCACGCGAACACTGTATCGCCGATCGCATGACGAGATCCTCCTCCACTGCCTATCACAAAAGGAGGCACAGGAAGTACTCCAAGAAGCGCATGATGGCATGTGTGGAGCTCATCAGCCTGGTCCAAAGCTTGGGGATCGACTCTGAAGGCTGGGATATTATTGGCCTAAGATGATCTCGGATGCCATCACTTATGCCTAACGATGTCACGCCTGTCAAGTCCATGGTGATTTTATCCATCAAGCACCAGGATATCTTCGCTCTACACCCTCTACCTGGCCATTTGAGATGTGGGGGATGGATGTGATCGGCCCTATCAGCCCACTATCATCCAAAGGACATCGGTTCATCTTAGCTATAACTGATTACTTCTCTAAATGGGCCGAAGCTATTCCTTTGAGGGAGGTAAAGACATCTGATGTGATCAAATTCCTGAAGCATCACGTCATCTACCGTTTTGGTGTGCCACGACGAATTGTCCATGACAACGGGCCCCAATTCGTCAGTCAGGCTTTTCAGAGGTTCTGCAATAAGTTCAGAATCTAGAGTGTGTCCTTAACGGCATACTACCCAGCTGCTAACGGCCTCTCAGAAGCTTTCAAAAGACTATTGGAAAACTTCTCAAGAAATTCGTCTCGAAAAGCCAACGTGACTGGGACGACAGGTTAGGTGAATGCTTATGGGCCTATCGTATAACGGTCTGAACCCCAACGAAAGCTACACCATTCTCTTTGGTATATGGGTGTGAAGCAGTACTCCAGCAAGAAATTTAAATCCCATCTCTACGTGTCACCTTGGAAACCAAGATGACAAATGAAGAGAAGCATCAACTGTGACTCTAAGAACTGAAAGCGTTGGATGATAAACGCTTGCAAGCTCAACAGTAAATCGAGCTCTATCAAGCTCAAGTTACCAGAGCCTTCAACAAGAATGTCAAGGAGCGAACTTTCAAGAAAGGTGATCTTGTCTTAGCCGTCAGAAGACCTATGGTGATGACACATAAGACAAAAGGAAAATTCCAGCCCAATGGGAAGGACCGTTTGTAGTAGAGTCGGTCTACTCAAATAGAGCGTATCGCCTCATAACCTCAGATGGTGATACGCTTATGATGCCAATCAACGGCAAATTCTTGAAGAAATACTATCCTTGATAGCACTCTTCTCCCGATCAGGTTAATACTGCACCTCTGATCAAAACTCCAGATCTAAGAAGAGCTTCTTTCCTTTACTAGATCACATCACGGTAGATCAGTGTCAAGCTAATCGAGCACTGGCTGCATCATGATGCATGATGTAAATACTGAAAAAGAAACAAAATGTGAAACTTTGGTTTTAGCTTAGTTAATCTTCTGATTGACATCCGACACCTCCGACGGCTAAGGATAGAGGAAAATGAAGCCCAACATAAGTCCTCGACAACTCATCATGCTGAGGGGAATAGCATGGCTAGCCCAACTCAAACGGTAGTTGGTAAAGGTACACAAAATTCGTTGATAGCTGAGATTTTGCTATAAATTCTAGTGGACTTGGTCCCATCCTCTCCTATAAATCTCTTACCAATTCTCACCCACAGAATGGTAGGACCACAAAAAAATATCTGTGTTCATTTTCCTAATGAAATAAACGTGGATTCAGTCAAGTTAATATTACACCTCTGACAAACTGGATATTTTCAGTCCCCAGTGGATTTTGTCAAGTTAATATTAAACCTCTGATAACGAAATTCTTTAAAAATCTTCGCTGTTATGTTAATACTACACCTCTAACGGCGAATTTTCCATGTCCCCAGGAAATCAACGGTAGGTCCACAAATACAATCATTGCTATGTTAACACTACACCTCTACAATGAAAAATTGCAATACTCCCCAGCGAGTATGAACTTCACTTGTCTCTCCTCTACATGGAATAGCAAGTCTTCAAATTTGTCAAGTTAACATTATACCTCTGACATTTCAAATTTTACTTGTCAATTCTCATCAATAGAATGATAAATCCTCAAAATTGCTCATATCACAAATCGATTACTGTCAAGTTAACATTATACCTCTGACAAATTACTGTTAAGTTTAAACTACACCTCTAACAGTGATTATGTTGCTGCCAAGTTCAACATTACACCTCTGGCAGTTACTTTTCCTCAGGCTTCCGTATCGAAGCTGAGATGAGCGACGCTAAGTTTAACATCACACCTCTAGCGTTCAGTTCATTGCTAAGTTCAACATTACACCTATGGTCATGACTTTCCCTCGAACTTCCTTGTCAAAGTCGAGATGACCAATGCCAAGTTCAAAATTACACCCCTAGTATTACCTTCACTGTCAAGTTTAACATTACACCTATGACAGTGATGCTTTCAGTCTTCCTAAATGAAGTTGAAACTCTCATTGAGTCAAGTTAATATCACACCTCTGACTCACATCCTTGTCAAGTTAACATCACATTCCTGACAAGATTTAATTCAACCCGTTTAGTTAATATCACACCTCTAACGGTAAAAGTTCTCCTAGATCTCCCGCGAGTCTAGTTTCCCTTGTTATTCTTGTTAACAGAATAACAAGTCTACTTAAAAAACATTGTTAGGTTAACATTACACCTCTAGCAGTATTTCCATCAAATTCTCAACTGAGTCCTAGTCAAGTTAATATTAAACCTCTGATGAATACTCATTTGTAATCTTCCGTAAGGGTGAAAACTTCACTTGTCATTCTCATTCATAGATTGGCAAGTTCACGAAAACTATCCTACTCCTGTCAAGTTAACATCGCACCTCTGATAGCATTCTTAAATTCCTGAAATAGAATTTTCCCCAACTTTGACTTGTTAAGAGAATTATCACATTCTTTTAGCAAGTCAAGAGTCCCTACTTCTATGTTAGATTTTCAAAAAAAAAGGGAAATTCAAGACATATAAGGAGACAAGAAAAAGTGTCACTTTTATTGATATTCAAACATATGAAAGTGATACAAAGCGCTCTCTTATACAATAAGATTGAGTGTTACAATAAAGGAGTACAAAGAAGTCCCTCTCTCTCAGCGAAAGGTTGCACTCACTCCTCAAGACATCTACACTGCTCCAAATACAAGATGTTTGGAAGAGCGCCAAAGAAAGGCTGATCAGTGTTGAGACGATCGGATGCTGATTACACCATGATGCATGATGTAAACATTGAAGAAGCTCATCGCTAACTAAGAACAATGGTGTTTTTGAGGTCGAAATGCAGAAGAATATTCTGATTCCACCCGACCAACTGGTGTGGGCCATAGTCCTTCGTTGATGAACATCTCCACCACCAGAAAGTCATCTAATGAATATGAGTTTTTCGTCGATGTCACTTCTGGGGATAAGATTGATGAAGGAGGATCCGAGACCTTACAAGTGACGTCCTCTTTCCCGTGACCTACAAGAGGACCATACCCACCACCATATCCACTGTGACCATGACAAACCCGGGGGCATCGCTGGTGCGTCATGTCCAATAAGGCCTTGATGGATGTCATTAACCGCGCGAATCCTCCTCGCCTATGAACAGGAGCTTTGATTCCCCTAATGTTCGCCAATCGAACAAGCTCACTGAGCGAAATATTCTCCCAAGAGCCCAGTGAAGATGCGGAAGACTGACGGAGACTGCCAGAACCTGTAAGAAGTAAAAACCAAGAGGTTAAAATTCTGTTAAGACAGAAACAGAAAAGTTTATGGGCAGACGTGGTTGAAGTCGTGAACTTCAGACGCAGATTTAACCAGCGCAGATCTGAACGCGGTCCAGTTTTAGACCCGCGTCCAAGATACGAGACGCATCAGATGCAGAAATCG
Organism: Agave tequilana; assembly: GCA_038442645.1. Taxonomy (NCBI): domain Eukaryota; kingdom Viridiplantae; phylum Streptophyta; class Magnoliopsida; order Asparagales; family Asparagaceae; genus Agave; species Agave tequilana. The sequence continues at coordinate 62,702 of JAVJIF010021615.1, forward strand.
TCACACCCGCGTTTGAAAAACGAAAGTTGCCACATCCAAGTCCAAGGGCCTCGAAAGAATTAAAATTCTTTAAGTCAAGAACCTCAAACGCAGGCTTTATGTACAAAGCTCGCATCTCAAGATCCAAGTACAGAGTTTATCACACTCGCGTCAAAGGATTTTGAGTTAAAATTCAAGGTCAATCGACTCGCGCTTCATCAAGAAGTCTAAAAGGCGCGACTTTCGAATAACGGGCGCATCAGTCAGACTTCAAGAGAAGATCAAGAAATTGAATCTCTTTGAGGGGCAAGAAAACAGAAACTCAGTGGGACTGAGTATTTCATGGCGACAAGCGGTTCCTACCCGCGGAAGAACCCTCTAGAGGTTGAACTTTATGCATCAAGGCGCAGCCATAAAAGGTACTTAAAGCGATGCTTTCTGATCTTAAAATCACTTGACAGTGATGATCTCTGGAAAAGATTAAACGAAAGCATGAAAGCTTTGAGTTCTTACTGTTCATTGGAACACATCCCTTTGAAGGGAAGAAGGATAAATCAGAACGAAGACCCTCAGAGCGCATGTTCTTAAAGAGAAACAGTTTGAATAATAGACTGTTAAGGGATGAGGCCTATTTATAGGCAAGCCATAAGGCTTACAATTATGGCATAAAAATCAAAGCCATCAGCTTTAATTTCCGCACGAACGTCAGGAGCTGACGCGTGGATTACCACTCCGGGAAGCGTTGAAGAACACAAGTCTCCAATTGTCAACGCCGACTTGGCATTTAAAGATCTAACAAGATCTTTGTAACACCCCGCTTCCGGAATACGTACTTAGTTGCGTATTCAGATTTCTCGATCGTATTTTTCGATTTACTTCCTGTATTTGTTTTGTATTATGAATTATTTATATGATTGTTTTGCTTTGGATTGGGATTCGTGAACTCGGAGTCAGCCCTAGTCTGAACCGGGGACCCGATCTCAGGTTGTTGCTCGATTTAGTCTTTCTGGTATTCCGATTTGACCGATTTTAGTTTTAAACATCATTTTCCAATATTCTAGATTTTCTGTGATTTTCTGGAATTTTCCTGAATTAAGTTGTAAATCTTCAAAACCGGTGTCGGCCAGTTCCGTTGACCGATTTCCGGATTTTAATTTACAAACGGTTTGGAATTTCTAAAAGTGCCTTTTGATATTACTTCTTAAAATCATATTTTCTATCTAAATATTTTTTCTGGGATTTATCAGATTTTATCAAAATCCGGCCAATCCGGTGTATACCGAGATTGACGGTTGACTTCAGGATTTTTATCTGGAAAATGAGATTTAATCTTTGAAAACCGATTTCATTAAAAATCATTTTATAATATTTATTATTTTTGAGAATTTTTGGAAAACCTTCCGAGCTATTTTATTTTTGGGCTTTTCCGGAGTTTTCAGTATTTTCCCAGATACCGAGGAGATTGCCCATATTTTCCACTTTTGTCTTTTTCCCATTTTCTCTCTCCTTCCTCAAACGCGAGCTTCACTCCTAGGATTTTGCATTTAATGCAGAGATCCTCTCCACACCTCTCCATGCTGCATTTAATGCGCTGCTAATCAACTCCCATCAAGTCATCATGACTTTTGTCCTTTTGTGAAACACAGCCTTTTTGCATCTCCTCCTGGACGCAGCTTTCATTCCCGCGTCCAATTCTTTGGCCTGGACGCAACCCTTTTATTGCATGAAACGCAGCCCATCTCCTTCCAATGAAACGCAAGTTTCATTCCTTGGCTTCCAAAGTCAAACTTGCAATCATTACTTCCCCACTATATAAATACCCCACCTCCTTCTCTCTCTTTCATTATCTCTTCTCCTTCTTCCTTGTTTCCTGCAGCCACCAACAGAGAAGCCACTAAGAGCCTCCTCTTACTTCCTTGGGCCACCTATACTCCACCTTCTCCACCTCCATTTTCACCACCAACACCACCACTTCTTCCTTCTCCATCTCCTCCACCACTCCAACAACAAAGGCACCAACTCTAACCATCCATACCACCCTTTTCTTCCCTTCTTTACACCAAAGAACCCATTTCCACCACCACCTTCTCCACCATCTCCACCTCCATATACACCACTTTAGCCACCACCAAGTATACCACCTTCACCTCCACGGCGAGCTCTTTCATTCTAGCCAACTCATCGCTCCCTGTGACACCGTTTGCAAAATCCCATTTTGGCAACTTGAACTAGACTTGCACCTTCAACCTCTCTCCATCACTTTGTGAAGACCGGCCACTCCTTTTGGATTGGGGCCGCGTTCTTCTCCGGCGGCAAGACTTAGGGCCGGTACCCTCCTTTTGGATTGGGGCCGAACTTCCCTTCGTTGGACGCAGCAAGGATCATTGTTAGGCGAGTGATTTTCCTCGCCAAAGACTTGGTTAACTTGTATTTATATATATCAACAAACCATAACTCTCAAAGCTTATTCTGTTCTCTGTTGCACAATATTAGTCGACTTGACCCATGTATAAGTCGACTAACCCCTTTGAAACGCAGCCTCACTCCTGAGACGCGACTTTACTAGTCGACTATCCCATATTCCTAGTCGACTAACTTTCCTGAAGAACGCACCATTCCTGAAAACGCAACCTTCATTAGTCGACTAACCCAATTGCCCTAGTCGACTAACTTTCTTGAAACGCGGCTCTCGGAGACGCGGCCATCCCTAGTCGACTACCCATAATTCCCTAGTCGACTAACTTTCTTCCTGAAACGCAGCTCTCCCAAACGCGGCCTTATTAGTCGACTAGACCCTTTACTATAGTCGACTAACCTCTTATAAGTCGACTACCTTCTCTCCCTAGTCGACTAACTCTGGCTGCCTGCTGTGGTTTATCACTTTCTTGAATATGGATTTTATCCTCGGGACTTGTATTACATATTGTGTTATTACTTGACTTATTACTCTTATCTTCATGAACACTCGTCATTGGCATAATAACCTGATACCTGTTATGAATAACTTTCCTCTCATGATTATCACGTTAAGGGAATGAAGTACCAGATCTCTTGTTATGTACACCAGTTATGCCTGACCCCTGTTATGACTCTTGTTATGATTCCCGTTATGATACCTGTTATGACAAGTTATGATCCTACTCATTCCCATAATCTGATAATATTAACAAGCTATAAAAAGGACAACTTGCACGGGGAATGGGAGGAAGTGATGGATGCCGGAATGATGCCTTGCTTATAGTAGTGGAATACCTGAACTGACGATTCGTGTTAGAGGGATTTAAGGCCCTCAGAAGATGCGTGTTAGGGGGATTTAAGGCCCCCAGGCTGGTCCCGGGCGTACGGGAACTACTATAAGAGGAGCTATCAGTTCTCCATCTGCTTCCAATAACAATCCTCGGCTTGCTTATATATGGATATGTGTGTTGGGATGTACACCAGGACACATACCTAGATATATGAGTCAGACGAGTAATAATAATATAAGACTCCTGTTATGCCTG
>JAVJIF010021616.1:0-109410 GCA_038442645.1 Agave tequilana
GCCCAAAGATATTCATCAAGCTTCTCCTTCCAGTCTCGCTTATGTGATGAAACGAATTTTTTGAGTAGCTTGATAATTATCTTGTTGAATGCTTCCGCCAAGCCATTAACAGTAGTGTTATAAGCGGTGGATGCCATATTCTGAATCAGGTACTTATTACAAAACCGATAAAATACCTTGCTTACAAATTGGGAACCATTACGTGGATAATCCACCTAGGAACACCAAATCAATGGATGACATGGCGGTTGTTAAAATTAACCACGTTCGAAGTTTTAATTTCAACAAGTGGTATAACCTCTGCCCACTTTGAAAAGTAATTGGTTATTGCTAAGTTAAACCGATGACCTTTTGTTGATGAGGGGCTGATAGGTCCTATGACATCGATTCCTCATGCTTCGAATGGCCACGAAGCAACAGTCGGATGAAGTAGCTTCGGAGATTGATGCACAAAGTCTGCGTGGATTTGGCAAGCTTTACACCTTTGTGCATGTTTGATGGCATCGGCTATCATGGTTGGCCAATAATATCCAAGCCCGTGCAATCGATCTTTGAGCTTCGGATCTGATTGATGAGCTCCGCATATACCATTGTGCGCCTCTTTAAGCACTTCCTGTGCCTCTGAATAAGAAAGGCAATGGAGGAGGATACCGTCATATGAGCGATGGTAGAGTGTCTTTACTATTGGATCATAGTAGAAACGGAGAGACCTTCGTCTGATAGAAGCTACTTTTTAGGGTCATCTGGCAATATATCATGTAAACATAGTCAATGAGGGGAAATCGCCAATCTCTTGGTTCAAACCCCGTCGAGGTGATATAGACCTCCTTGGTTTTCAACACATATTTAGGACAAATAAGGTGTCGAGTAGCCACTGTAAGATGATATGTTGTGTCAATCGGTAAGGCTAATGTGGCTGCTAATGCGGCCAGAGCGTCAGCCTTAGTATTTTGGGATCGGGACACATGACCAATATAAAAGCCATCAAATAAATTAGCCATTTTGATGACTACATGATAATAAGGTACCAAATCTCCATGGCGAACCTCATATTCTCCTTTAACCTGATAAATAATCAGTTTTGATTCACCATAAACTATGAGATAGCGTTCCCCCATTTCATGGGCGAGCTGAAGGCCAATGAGTAGAGCGTTATATCCCGCGCCATTGTTGGAACAAGGTTCTGTTAATGAAAATGCCCTAGGAAGGACATGATTTTGTGGTGAGATAAATACAACCCCCACACCAGCAATGGTCTTGCCTTTAGTGCCTATTCTTAATGCTCCATCAAAGAACATCTGCCATACTTCATTTTCTGAAGTTATATTAGATTCGAAAACTTCATCTGAAATATCTTCATGAAGTTTTGAGCTTTCTAGAACTGGATGAGCAGCCCAGAAGTCTGCAAGCACCTGAACTTTAATTGCCTTTTGATGGACAAAGAGCATGTCGTACTAAGACCAAAGGGGGCCCATTTAGCTAATCTTGAATTTAGTGATCCTGGTTTCGTCATGAGGAGACGCAAAGGATTCACTCTGAAAATGACATGTATGGTTTGGCCAACAAGTAATGCCGCGTCTTTTGAATAGCAAAGACAAGAGCTAAGCATTCCTTCTCAATGGGGTTATAGAGAAATTCAGCCCCTATCAGAGTCCTTCTCAGATAATAAATGGCCTGTTCGTGGCGGTCATCGTTCTTTTGAGCAAGCAGGGCACCAAGAGAATGGTCCATAGCTTTCACATAAAGCAGGAAAGGTTTTCCTGATGTGAGGGTCATCAATACTGGAGATTTAGCGAGGAATCTTTTGATATCCTCATAAGCTTCTTGATAGGTTTGATCCCATACAAAAGAGACACCCTTTTTCATAAGCTGGGTGAATGGTTAACAACGACCTTAGAGAGATTTGCGACGAACCTTCTGATATAAGCCAATCTGCCTTACAGGCCTCTAAGCTCTTTGAGATTCTTAGGTGGATGCGCATTTTGGATAGCTTTGATTTTATCCGGGTCAAGATGGATCCCTTTTGATGTGACAATGAATCCCAAGAACTTGCCACTCGAAACCCCCTAGAAGGATTTTGTCGGATTCATTTTCAGTCGATGAGCTCACATTATATGGAATATTATTCTCAAGTCACGAAGATGATGATTCTTATCGCGACTTTGGACAGCAATATCGTTGACATAACATTCTACTATCTTTTGGAGGTGGTCATGGAAGATTGTACTTATTGCACGTTGATAAGTTGCTCCCACGTTCTTTAATCCGAAGGGCACACGGTATAGCAGTATACCCCCAATGATGTCCTAAAAGATGTATGCTTTTCATCATCAGGGTACATCTTGATTTGATTGTATCCCAAGAACCCATCCATGAAGGATATTCGTTCAAACCCACACGTATTGTCAATCATGACATTGGTAATGGCCAATGGGAATTCGTCTTTGGGACAGGCTGTATTGAGATCGCGGTAGTCAATACAGATCCGAATTTTTTCATTCTTCTTAAGAACGGGAATAATGTTAGCAACCCAATCTGGATGTTGTTCCTCCCATATGAAACCACATACGATGAGGTTTTGGACTTTGGCTTCAATAGCTTCCATAATGTTTGGGTGAAATCGCGTTGTCATTGCTTGACTGGCTTGGCGTCAGGTTTGATATTCAGATGATGCATGGCTACTTGTGGATCAAGTCGTGCATAACTTCATAGTTTTATGCAAAGACATCGATATACTCTCTTACAATTACAACCAATCCTTCTTTCTCCGTAAGTGATAGGCTTTCACTTATAAAGATGGTTTAGGGTGATCTTGACTACCTAAGTTAACCTGGATCACCTTGTCTTCAGTAAGTGGTCCGCGTTGTTCGAATCGCTTTTCCCACTGAAAATCTAATTGCTGAGCCCATGGTTCAACGTCAATATCTTCCGTAGGCCCCAAATGACTACTTGAAGTTAATGGAGAGATTCTTAAACATCGCTCCCACACTGACATCTGATTCCCACTCGAAGGAAGAGACAGAGCGTAACGGGATCAATTTGTTGTCTTCAGATTGAATCGATATAGAAGGTGGTGGTGTAACATATCCCAACCCCGGCGTGTTTTATCATAGTAATTTGCTGGTTTTCCTTTTGGAACGAAATTACGTAGAAAACCACGTCATCCTTTTTCGAAATTCAGGTCACTCCCGCGCTGCAGGTTGTATCCCATTTTTCTTATCATATGCTATGCTGATCATGCATAATGGAAAACTTTGGGGGCTCCAAGTTTGAACTCGGATCTGTGACTTCAGACCTTCGTAGTTGGGCTCTACCGAATATTATTAGGGATTGACTCCTTTTGGATGGAGGGATCACGAAGACGGATCCTTCCACACATTCCACAGATGTGTCTAACATACTTGATTTATGCAAAGGCATGTGTAGAGAGCTATTAGCAACATACTCAAACAACCAACACTCACAGGATAATCAAAGATAACATTATCATTAATCACCCATTCACCATCATCCTTGGGATTATTACATTGAGGATTATTGAAACATGCTATAATTGTTTCACTGACCAAGTAGCTGGCATGTCTCCTTCAGACTTTGAATCTACATCAATGCCACTGTCGTCGTTGTCAGGCAATGGTTCCTTAAGGTTTTACCGATTTCCAGATATAGGATGGCATCAGTAAAATAGTATTTTGCCCCTTTGAACAGTTGTTTCTCAGCGAACACCGTTTGTATCGTTGTATCATCCTCCACATATTTGAAGCATTGGTGCAGAGTAGAGGGAACAATCCAGTTAGCAGGGATCTAAAGTCATCCTAAAACAAGTTATATGAAGTGTCAGCATCAATGACATAACACGTCACTTCTAATTTCAGATTCCTGATTTGGCAACAGAGTCGAATCTTTCCAAGTGGGACTACTCCTTGCGTTAAAATCGTATATCATTGTGGTGGTTACGGACAACTGATACAGCGGTATGTCAAGGAAGTAGAGGAGCCTTTTGGTGATACTGCTAAGTGCAGACTCTGGATCAACCTGTATCTTTTGATGCCTGTCAAACCGATGAATTCGGCATAATATAAAGGTCGATCGCGTTTATTATCCTTGAGGAGCATATCCTCAGCGGTGAAAGTAATAGCAGATACCTTCAACTGGAAATAATGACAATCAGAACACGAGGGTTGAGTGTCATTCTTAGGGGTTTCTGGCGTATGTGTCAGAAATGATTCTGAATTAGCCAGTGCATCCCTGAGTACTTCTCTTGTCTCCTTCGAGAGACAAAGCAGCTCGTGTATGGTGATATGAGCAGGGATATTAGCCAGCTGGGCCAATATGTCAAAGCGAGAAGGGATATTAAGTCCCGGGCCTGAAGGTTTCTTCAGTATATTGTCAAACCGGACTTCTTTCTACTTCTCTTTTCCCGAGGTCGGGACCAGAGCTGGTATGGGTACTTGTACCAACGTTGTTTGTTGTTGTGTCTCATTAGTAATTTGCTCATACTATTTTAAGTATAATTTTTTGGATCGAGTACACGTTGGCTGAGGTGTATCGGCCTATGTTATGCAAGCATGACTCTCACTTGCAAAATTGCTAAGAGAAATTGTTGTCACATTATCATCATCTAGCAGGACAGAGATAACATTGCAAGTTTTGTCCTTCATTTTGGACTTCTTCAAATCGTATTGTTTATATTGGGCAAGGTATGGGTGTATCCACATGATTTCCCCTATTTTTAATGTCAAGGGGATGAGACCTTTAGTCTCCTGATATTTAGCTGAAGGATTGTTTATTTCCAGCCGAGCTTCAGGGATTGGAAAAGACCCATCAGGAACTATGACTTTTGGGGTCTTGCCAAACTTGAGGGTCACCATGTTTACAGTGACTTTCTTTTGTTCTGACTTTAGCGTTAGAATCCTGGCATCGACCAAAGCCTGAATTTTGTTCTTTAGGACAAAGTACTTTTTAGTAGGATGATGAACCATCCTATGAAAGAGACAATAATTGGGATCGTTGGTGCGTCCCACTTTATTAGGACGTCGAGCCTCTAACAGTTTCAATTTATTCCCTTTGTGGAGTAAATGGAATAGTGTAACTACCTGCTCGTCTTTGAAGGAGTATTGTTTCGGAGGAAACTTAAACTCATGACTATTGACGCCCGCTCTTCTTGGTCTTTAGAGGAACGTCTCCTGACAATTCGACGGACATGGTCTCTTTCTCTTTGTCTTGGGAAGACTATGCCATGTCGCCAGCCCCTTATTATTCATTCCCCATTTGCCTTTAGGGGTAAATGGCTCAAACTTTTTAGCCAACTTTTCAGCTATTTCATCTTGCTCGACTAATTCTTTCCATGTATGGGCTTTGATAGCTCCCATATGAGTCTCCACTTGGTCCAGAAAATTATACCTACATTTTCGCAAGAGCATGGGCAATGGCATTCCTGCTGGGCACATCAAAGATAAATTTTTGAACCGCTCAATGTAGTCACGGATATATTCTTCTTTCCACTGTATAGTGGAGAGGAGTTTATCCATAGTTACCTCGGCGTCATCCTCATAAAAATGTGAAAGAAATCGAGTTTCTAAGTCGATCCAAAGAATTGACAGAGCCTGGAGGAAGGCTCCTGAACCAATCATAGCCTACCCCCTTCAGGGTGCCAATGAATATCTGGCCATGATAGCATCATTACCTACTACATTACCGGTCTGCGATCGGAAGTAGTAAATGTGCTAATTTGGTGAGCTCTTGCCATCATATGAGTGCAGCGTTGGTGGCTTGATTTGGAGGATATGAGACTGAATCCCATTCTAAAGGGCAAGGATGGACCGCCCCTACTTTCTTTAGTTCATCCCTTTGGGTTAGGAATGCAATATGAGCTTGAATACCTTTAAGAACTTTAGCATCCATAGAAGAACTTTTTTTTGACTTCTCAATCTTAGGTAGCTCTTCATCATTATGTCTTCCTCATTATGATTACTCCCAGTATCATTATTATTTCGATCAGTGAGGAGTTGAGCAAGCATCTGTTGAATGTTCTCTAAGGCTTCTTTTTGGGCCTTAGAGGTTTGCTCCTGAGCTTTCAACTATCGACGGAGGTCATCATTACCGTTATCAGCCATATGCACCGACACTCTATCCGTTCATATCGAGCTGACTGTCACCGAAGAGGCATACCTACTGTCTTCCCCCTCATCATCAGACCATTGGAATAAACTTCCCAATAGTTCTGGTGATGTTACTCCAGTCGAGGAGGATGGCTGCTCATGATTGTAGGGTATTGTTACCCGAGATCTGGTGCTTCGGAACATACCGTCTTATCTACCAAGACTTGGCCTAAGCAAGGGCTGTAGTCCAGGTCTGGAGAACTGAAAGAAGGAAAGTTAGCACCACAGGACGCTCGTCTGCCCCTATGCGGTTCACGTCCCCTTCTGATCATGTTGACAGATGCAAATGGCAGATCTGGTAGATTTCGCGATATGCTCCTTTTGTGATGCTTCACAGGAGCTCGCACCGATAGTCGATTAAAAACTGACTGTCGGCTTGGAAGGGTGGTGGGCATTGGTCCTCGTAGGCAATGGACTGAATGGACCGTCACCAACTGACATCCCAGTTGTTCGCAACAAGAGAGAGAAGTTCGGAATAGTTCCAACTTTTGCTTATTAGTTAGAAACTCTTGTAGATCAGTGTTAACCGAATTTAAACGATCCAGCGCAGAGACTCGAGCGGATCGTGCATTGATATGTTCAGGTGATTTTGAAATCACCTTTTTGCTCATAGCTTTATGAGGGGCGGACTTAGTATCCGAAGGCCTTGGAAGTGAAGCACGGGACGATGCCTCGTTTTTTGCATTACCAGAAAGGCGGTTAGCACTGCATAGTGCTTTCGTTCTGGCTTCGCAGCTGAGAACTCTGGTAGCATTCTTGGGCGCTGAAGCTATATAAGCACCGCTATCAGCACCCAGGGATGATCCCTTAAATTCGCTTTGAAAAGCGGACTTCACGCCGGAAGATTTTGAGAGCGAAGCATGCTGTGGTGCTTTATTCGCAGCCTTGTTACGAAGGTGGCTAGCACTGTGGACTGCTTCAGTTTTAGTCTTGTGGCTGAGAACTTCGCTCAAACCCGGAGGTACTGGCATTGAGTTAGCCAAGCCATTGGTAACTTCGCTTGTGAGAGCGAAGTTGGCACAAGGAGTCACTGCTCCTGGATTAGGCGAAGGTAAAGTTACCAATTTAGCCTTGCGGCTAAGAGCCTCGGCGAAGCTACCAAACCGGATAGGCAGTTTGCCTTTGTCTTCGCGTGATAGGCGAAGTTGCGGTGGAACTTCGCCTGGTGGAACTTTGCCTAAAGCTTCACACAGAGCTTTCTACCTTGGCCTCCGCATCAGTTTGGGAAGCGAAGATTTAGGTTCATAGGGAACCTGATTAGCCTTGTGTAAGGCACTTGTAGCCTCTGTGGAGGAGGCTGAGAGCTGTTGGATGAGGCTCGTCCAGTTACCTGCCCGGCTACAGCTAGCTTTTGCTCAGAAGTCTTAGCCACTGAGATCTTTCTGTGCTTCCGAGTGTGGAGCACTGGACTACGCTCATAGAGAAATTCTTTGAATTTTTCTTAGTCAAAATGAACGACCAAGTTTTCGAAAATGACAGGCTTAAGACTCTGATCTTGTATTGCGACACTGTCTCCTTGTTGCGCCAGAAGACGGATTTCCCAAGCGGAGTCGCCATCTTGTTTTTCATTGAAAATTTGCTTGTGGGAAAACTTACAAAAAGAGATCGAGGAGAAAAATTACAAGTAAAAGAAAATTACAAGTAGATCTCCTCTAAGATTTTTGAGAAAAATGTGCCGGTAAGAATCTGATCAGCACGCGATCACTTTATCCCTTTGACGATGCAATCGATTAGGTAATAAAGACTGCCTTCTAATAAGATTCCCTTCTCGCTTTGTTCAGGGAATCAGAGAACAGAAGATCAGTAGAGCCCTTTTGTTAAGAGTTCTACTCTTTTCAAGCCAATCTCCTCTCTATCTCTCTGTGTGTGCGTCCGTCCCTTGGCTCATTAAGGGACTATTTATAACCAAAGGTGGGATGTAACCACCACCTTAAATTCAGTAAGGCTGAATCAGCCATTAGCTTCGCGAGAGGTTCGCAACTGACCTTTCCGCGAAGCTCTTTGCGAGCTTCTGGTGAAGCTAGAGGGTTCGTGCGAACGTCCTCATGCTGTTATGGCTCAATCGTCTCCACTTAATATGGGATGAAGTAGGCGGGTGTAACCGCCCACTTAAAATGGCATTAATCTCACTAAATTAGTGGGGTTCACCTATTAATCCCTCGTGAGATTTTGAAACAGTCAATTTGATGACATGGCAAAGCCCACTGTGGAGCTAGATCATGCGGAGCTAGCTCATACCTTCAGGCAAAGTTACTTTCGGATCCTCGTGCGAAGTTAAGACTCAGCCCATAGTAGAGCTACAACTTAGCTAAGGATAGAGCCTCTGGCGCGAAGCTCTTGGATCAGAGTCCGGCGGGGCTAAGTGGGAAGCTTCATGCGAAGCTGATAGTTTAGCTTCAAACTGAGGCTACTACGCTTAGGCGAAGCTTTTAGTTTCATGCGGAGCTACAAAACTTACCTCGGGGTTATTCCCATGCTAAGTATTGACCTAGCTTAGCGTCTTAGGCCCGCTTGGTTCTCTTCAAAGGCAACTTTGGCTTATTATCTGCTTTACTTGATTAGTAATGTCCATGTTACTGCCTCGTCTCTGGTCATCAGCTTGTCTTCGACTTATTTTTTGTAGATGTCGATAAGTTAGACATCGTTTAGACTGGTTGAAGATGAATGCAGGAGTCCTGTATTTTTTGAGTGTCAACAACTGGCTCTAAGGTTTCAGATTCAGCATGGTTATGTTTTCAAAATAATAAAATCCACGGGTAGATAATTCCCCGATCTGTATAAGGACATCAGATATTTTCCCCTTGGGACCTTTCACTTAACGATCAACTAATTATATCATAACCCATATTGGATGGAGGTTGCCCAGCGCGAGCTATTGATACACGAAAAAGGGGAGCAAGTTGATACTTGCTCCCAGATCAAGTAGTGCCCGGTTGATGGTGGTTTGTCCTATGATACATGAAATAGTTGGGCATACAGGGTCTTTGTACTTTACAAGGATGAGACTGGACAGTGACTCGCTGATGTTTGAGGCAAGGAAGTCTCTTTTGGGAACATTTGATTTATTTTCTTGGTGCACATGTCTTATAAGTATTTTGCGTATGATGATACTTGTTGAATGGCATCAAGAAGTGGCACATTTATTTGAACTTGGTTAAATATTTCTCTTATCTTTTGCATTTGAGCATTTGTCTTGGTATTTGTTAGCCTATTAGGGAATGGTACAATAAACTAGTATGTTTGCTCGGCTGATTTTTCTTTTTCTTTAGACTTTGAGGTGGATAGTTGTGAACTTGATAATGAAGATGAGCCATTTGAACCAGGCTTTGGTTGTGCTGACATTGGAGGATTGGGCACTGGGAGATTGGAAATTGGGGCATGGAAAACCTGATTGTCTACTTGCTTTCCATATCTTAGATTGTGAACAGTATTGCATTGTTTCGGTGTTATATCTTCAGTTTCATGAATAGGAAATGAGTTCTTTGGATTAGACAAAGACTAACTTGGTAATGTTCCTTTTTGTCTTTCATTTAGAGAGTTTGTTAATTGACTAATCTGAACTTCTAGACTTTTTATAGCCTAGTTGTGACTGTTCGTCATTGAAGCTTGTGATTTAGTGAAGGTTTCCAATGCTTTTTACCAATCTAACATCTTTTTTTCTGGATGATGTTGTTGGAAAGTTGGCTGAAAATTATGTTGGTAATTCAGTTGAAAATTGGGATGATGACTCTGAGTAATGAATTGGTGGGGAAAGTTTTGTCTCAGCTGCTCAGGACCAGACTGACTCCTTGAAAAGTTGGGATGATTCCTCCATCCTGGGTTGTATGTCTTGGAGTATGAATTGAAATTTGGTCTGGTAAAGGCTACGTTCATACCATCGGGTAGCATCTGTTGAGCTTGGTATACAAGACACTCTTTAAAAATGTGAGTCAAGGCATGGCAATAGGTACAATCCAGATTTGGAATTTGGGGTGGGTTGATCTAGTTTACTGAGTTCTGTTCCCTAGTCTCTAGCAGTTCCAGTTTTCTCGTCAGTTATGCAATTTTGGCCTCAGCAGCTATAAAAGACTCAATGGAATGTATACCGGTTCTCGATGTTGTGGGATTAGTCTTTTGAGGATAAGAGTCCCACTGAATAGTCTTTTCGGTTAAGGCTTCAAATAAATCCCAACACTGATCCTCATCCTTTTGTAAAAAAAAAATAAAAAATCTCCTTGACACAGTCTCAAGGAGCATTCTGGTTGGTAATCTAGTCCATCATAAAGAATTTAGAACTACCACCATTTCTCTATTCTGTGGTGAGGACACTGGGCTAACAGATCCTTAAACCTCTCAAAATATTTTCATAATAGTTCATTGGTCTTTTATCTAAACTGCATTATATTTTTCATGATAAGGGTGGTCTTATGTATTGGGTAGAATTTTTTAAGGAAAACCTAAACGAAATTATTCCAAGATGCAACCTAACCGACGGGTACGCTATACAATCACTTCTTGGCTGTATTCTTAAGAGTATAGAGAATGAATCTCGTTCTTATGGCGTCTTACCCCAGCTGGAGAATTCGCATCATCAAACAAACTTCGTCAAACTCTCGGATGAAGAAATATGCATCCTCAGACTCCATGCCATGAATTCTAGGAAGGGTGTTTAAAAATTAGGGTTTCAGCTCGAAATTGTTACCGTTGGTCTCTGGTAACTGAAAGCAAGAGGAAAGTGATGTTTTAATTAGGTGAAACATGTCTTGAAGCGACACATTGTTGGCCATGATTGGAGTAAACTCAGGAGGTAGTGTAGGTGTAAGTGGAGTGTTCGTAACCTTGATGAAATTGGGTCCCTAGACAACTCTTGCATACACAACACAAACAATGTTCACCCAACAAACAAACATAAAAAGAAAAAGAACAAACAAGAAAAAAAAGAAAAACAATCTCCAAGCCTAGTATAGGATACCTGGACCTAGATGATTCCTAACTGGGCGATTTCCCGGGGGTTGTTGTGCATGAATCTGACGTCAAGCTAATCAACCAGGTAGGGAAAATATGGTGGAAGGTATCTGTGCGTAAACCACTAGTCTTAATTACTCCAATCCATGGTATCTTCGAGGCCTAATCTCTTAATCTCTAACCTTAGACACTGATTTCACAAGAGTAAGATTCAAAAGAAGTTTCACCCTCATTAATCTCAGAATGAGTCCAGATGTCCCTAGGGGCCAACGTCTATCAATTTTTAAATTAGGCTTGGGATTGTGAGTGCTTAGAAAGTTATTTTTGGGTTAAAAAAGGGTGATGAAATCCCCACCTTATCTTGTTTATTTGGATGTTGCCCCGACTTGTGCAAGTGTATAAAATATATCAAAAAAGACTCACTCAAAGCAGATAAATCAACCAAAGAGTGAGTCCTATTCTAAATGCTATGCTCACGTATCTTGCTCCAGCACTCTTCAACAGTAAAGTAAATGAATCATCAAGACACGTGCCCTAAGATGCAAATGTCTAAACAATTTTAACTTTTAAACAAGCTTTAATGTACTTTTATTAGCAGTAATATGGGTGTGGCATAGAAGGAAATTAATAGTTATAGAGAGCTAATTTTTGCAAAGCAAGCAACCTACAAAAAAATGTTCAGTAGTGCACTCAACCTTGCCGCGAAAATGAGACAAAAGCTGTGAAAATGAAACAAGTTTGAGGGTACTTGGTCTCTGCTTTCTAGAGCAGAGGGCCAAAACCACTTGTATGTCAATGCAGCTGCTATTCCCTTACATCCAACACATTTCACCTAAAACATAGAAGGAAACATTCAGATCCAGAAAAACAAAGCTAAAATTGTTACCCACCCCAGCAATAGCGCCAAAAACATTGTTCGTCATAGGAGCATGCACTAAAAATTGTGATTTAAGAATTGATGTGAGTTATGTCCTTTTGAGAATGTGCTTAAGTCCCTTTGAACTTTTCATTCTAGCCAAGTGGCAAAACGAGTCATATCCACAAGGTGGGCGAGTGATAGAAGCTTTGTCCGGTTTTTTTTTGTTTTCTCAAAATAAACCTTCTTTGTTTCAATGAAATAAAAGAAGGAAAGAATCGTGTGAAAACGGTTGGAGATGGAAAAGGAAACTACAATATAATATGCATTGGTTGTGATTGAGAAAATGAGTAAAAACAAAGTAAAAAAGAAATGTAGATTCAAAAAAAAAATGATTTAAAACAAAGAAAAGAAAAGACTAAGTGAAGGATAAAAGAAAGTAAAAGAAAGTTTTAATAAAGAGTTTGAAAAAGAGTTTGATGAAGTTGAAGAAACTAGTAAAAGAGGTTGCTTGAAAAGTTTAATTTTTTGAAAATGAGAAAGTTTGCATGGCTAATCTTCTACTAATGAATCCCACTAACCATTAACTTGCTCGATGATAGAGCCTCACAATGGATCCTTGGCTTGTACAAGTCTTGTATTTTAGAACTAGTCATGTAGTGTTCTAATAAAAGTTCTTCGCCCTCAACTTTGCTTCACATGGCAAAAACTTGAACATCACCCTATCAATATCCATTTTTAGATGAGATTAGGGTGAGAAACAAGTGCACTATCAGTATCAGAAAAGATGAGTGGATATTCTCCAAGTTCAAACAAGAAAGTTAAGCAATCAATAGATCATTAAGAACATAAAGGCAGAGCATGAAATATGAGAGTTAAATTGCTAGTAAGAGAGAGTTAGAACCCTTTATCATAAGCCATCCATAGCTCTTACTTGCACAAGGCTTATTGGCATGCTATTTGATTCATGTGGTTTATCAATCAAGTAGTTAAGGTTAGTGGTTATTAGTTAGTTAGCCATGCAAGAAGAAAGTTAGCTAGACATGAATGTAAAGCATAAATAAAAAGCTTATTAGAGGTGTTAGAGACTGTTAGAGACATGAATTAAAAGCACAAGTAGAAGATTGCAAGTATGAAAATGAGGAGAAGAAGAATCCTTGTATTGATTGTCACCTTCTCAATTACAACAACACTCACTCTTCCTCATCAAATTTTGAAATGAAAACCTAATCTAATTACAATTATGCAGGAGTACGAGAGAAATTAGAGTCGCAAAAGCAATTGAGGTACTCTACTCTCTGTTCTCTGTCTAACTTTCTCTCGGGTCCAATTACAGGATATTTGTAGGCTATAGAGGCCTGGAAAGCATGAAATGAGGGGATACCTGTCGAAGATCTGCACCTGTATCGAAGAGAATGTCGCAAAAATGTGGCAAAAGTAAATGCGGCAAAAGCCGTGTTTTCGCGGATTGATGAGGCGCAGAGGCCCTGATCCAGCGCCATATGTCTCACTTCTAGAAGAGTAGCTCCAGGAAATATCTGTTTCTTTCGCACTAAGGCTAGCATTAGTCCAGGTTCATTCCCTAATTTTTAGGACTAATTTACCCATCTCTGGAAGCATCTCTCTTGCTACACAAAAAATCACTTTTAATTATCTGAAAATAGCTGAAAATCAGAATTTTGTTACCACCTTGACCTTCTCCTTCTAATTATCTGCAAATTCCCAAATGAGAATTATTAGCAACATAATTAACATAAATTGGTTGAAAATGTGATGATGAGGCAAAATCGGTTACTAATAACCTATCTTCAGACGCTCTACCCCTTTCATATTCTGCTATAAATACCTATAAATTCTCATTGTAGAGAAAATGATTCAATAGAGAGCAAAGGCTAGGCTATTCTGTAGTTTATAACTTAGGTTTTAGTTTTCTTTTATGTAATTTTTGATTTTCTTTATGTAGCTGAGTGAAGAGAAAAGTTTATTGGAGGAATGAGAGTAAAGCTTGTACTTAGGGTGACACCAGTGTAAATTCTTCTTTTCTTCAATTTTTATTTGAATCAAATCAAAGTTATGGTTTAATGTTCTTCTTCTCTCTTACTCTTCTTCTACCGGTTTTTAATGATAATCCAAATGAAACTGATTGGTCACAAATATTTTATATATATATTGTCACATTGTCATGTTTATTATCTAATAAATCCTTTTAATAAATCTTATTTTTCTTTATAAAATGCAAGCCCATTGCTAATTGAAAGGGAAGAGAAAGAGCCCAAAATCCTAGTTTAATTTAGAATTAATTCAAAATCAAGAAATCAGGGTAGATCATGGCAAATCAGAGAAGTTGAATACTGGTTAAAATAAATCTTTTCAAATCAATTGGTTAAAGCTAAAGATCAAAGGCAGTTTCATCATCTAAGAGCTGAAACAGGAAAACCAGCAAGACATAAAGGTGTATCACTAAACTAGGGAGTACCACCAACCGGGTGTGCCACCTGGCCACACCCTGGCCACGAAAACGTGGCCAAAGCCGCATTTCTGTGGCTTGGTTGAGTTATTTGAGGGAGCGTTTGCTCGCTCTATCTTTGTACGCCCTCCCCCATTTTGTTTTTTTCCAATAAATGCTGCATTTTCAGTGAAGAAGGGACCAAAAATTAGTTTAAATTTTTCTCTTTGTTTAAGGATTTAGTTTCTTTGTTGTATTGAGAAGTTGTATTTCTATTTTTAATTCATAGTTCAGTCCATATACAAGTGAGAGAAAGGAAAATAGTGATTGTAATCTGAAGTTGAAGTGACATCAATAAAGGTCCAAGGCTTCTCTTCTTCTTCAATTCATGGGTATGTGTTAGTTCATTTACATGTCTTGTATTACTTTAATCATGAGTAGCTAAATTCATTTTTCTAGGCTCACTATCATCTCTCTTCGATTCTTCTCTTGTATTGAATGATTCTGATGTAAAGAACCCAACAGAATCATATGTATGCCTTAAACTAAGTCTTTCTACATATGCCTTAAACTAAGTCTTTCTTCTATAAAAGTTTTCTTGAAGGCACAT
The DNA here is from genome assembly GCA_038442645.1 of Agave tequilana. NCBI lineage: Eukaryota > Viridiplantae > Streptophyta > Magnoliopsida > Asparagales > Asparagaceae > Agave > Agave tequilana. The sequence goes on from JAVJIF010021616.1 coordinate 15,018, forward strand.
GAGGATGGGTTTGGATTTTAAAACTTCAATTTTTAAAACATCACTTGAACTTTTTTTTTATTTCATACTTGAAAGACAACTTGATGATTTAACATTCAGTTCAAGATGATTTCTTAAGAAAAAGAGTTAAACTTTTTTAAACAATCTTATTTACTTTATTAAGACTTTCGAAACTCAAGCTTAAGTTTTTGCCACTGATCAAGTTGAGGCACTGAGAATTGCAAGCGAAGAATATATTGTTGAGTAGTAAGATAGTGAGCCCAGATCTTTTCATATTAAAACAAACAACCAAACAATCTTCAACCCATTTTTTAAAAATCACCTTTTCCAAAACCTTCTCTAAGTTTTCAAATTTCTTTAAAATCACTTCCTTACTCTCCATTCTCTTTTCAACAGTAAAAACACAGTTAACATTCTTTGCTTTTTGAACAAAAATATCAAAAAGCTTTCATCGCATTCCTCCAGTGGACAGGACCCTTTAGCCCAAAGATAGACAGTAATTCTCACTGCTTTCATTTGCAATCAATTTTTGGCACCGTTGCTGGGGAGGGAACGGTGTAATTATTTTCTAACAAGTTTGGTGTCTTGTTTCTGGGCCGTCAAGGAATCAGCTTTAGTACCAAGACTTGCAGGAGAAGACTTGCTATTATGTGCCCCTACTCTAAAAGTAGGAAACAAAATTTCAAGAAATAGCAGCGCAAAAGCTTGAATTTTTTTTGGACTACTAAAAACTCTTTTTTGCAGGACATATCGCTTTGCAAAAATATAGTTTTTGTGTATTATTTTTCCTAATTCTGATATTCACACGCCTTATTTTTAATCCAACTGTAATCTGATTGATTTCTTAAGAGACATTTAGATTTGCATATTAGGCATTTGCCTAATTACGTTTCTTTTACAATTACTGTTGAAGATAGCTGGAGACAAGGTACAGATGCATAGCATATAGTTTAGAAAACATTCTTGGGTGATATTTTCTTATGAATGTTACTTTTCTATACCTTGCACACTTTGCATAATTAATCTTAAGGGCAAATCCCAAAACAAGATAAGGTGGAGAAGTCATTACCCTTCCTTAACCCACAAGCCATCTCCAAGCACGCACAGTCTAAGCCTAAGTTAAAATCTGATAGACGTTGGCCTTAGAGACATCTCGAACTCATTAGAAGATTATCCTAAGGGGAAAGGTGTTAGAATTTGACTCCTGCCAAATCAGTGTCTAAGGACAGGGATTGAGAGGAGAAACCCCGAAGCCTGCTAGTTTGGCTTAATTAGGCCCATCGCTTTTGCGTGAAAACCCCCACCAGTCTTGTCTTGACCTAGCTGATTAGCTTGTGATCAAAATCTGCATTATACCTCCTGTGGACAATCAACCAGTTAGGAGTTGTCTAGGTCAAGGTTACCTTGAACTAGGCTTGGTTGTTTTTTCTTGTCGACTATTGGTGAACTTGTTTGTGATAGTGTTTGTGTATGCAAGTTTGATCAAGAGACCCTAATTCATTTAGGTTAACTAAAACACATCACCACCCAAGTTTGAACCAAGACCAGATTCGGTTATTGCTCAACCGATATCTTTGCAGGATAGGTTCTATCCCATTAGAACCTCACTTTCATCTTGCATCTAACTTTCATCAGTTCGTGAACACAACTTTAAGCTTAAGCCACAGTTCATCAACACACTCCCTAAGTTTTATGGCTTAGAGTCTGAAGATACTTATTTCCTCGAAAGAAAATTTGAGAAAGTATGTTTAATGATAAAAAACCCACACCTTATGGATGATGCTATTAGGTTAAGATTTGTCCCATTTTCTCTTAAGGACTTAACTGAGAATTGGCTTTACAGCTTAGTGACCGGCTTTAGTATATCCTGGGATGGTTTCATCAAGATCTTCTTGAAGAAATTCTATCCAATTCATAAGACCGCTCTCGTTAGTAGAACATTATGCAGTTCAAGCAAGAACCCATTGAACCGTTTTGGAGGTACTTTGAACGCTTTAAAGACCTCCTTATCCAATGTCCTTATCATGGAATAGAGAAATGGTGACAATACAAAATTCTTTATAACAGTTTAGACTACTCAACCAAGATCCTCTTAGAAACCATGTGCCAAGGCGGATTCTTGCAGAAATCAGAATGAAGGATGGGATTTATATGAGGATCTAGCTGAAAAGACCATCCAATGGGAACCAACTAGTGAAAACTCGATGAATTCAAACTCCATCTCTTCAAAAGTAGGTCTCCATTCAGTTGAATCATCTACAGCTAACGAGGCTAGGATAGCAAACCTAGTGAGAAGAGTAGAAGTTCTGAAAACTAAGGAACCAAGTCTAGTCAATCAAGTCAGCCCAAACTAATTTTCAACTCCGGGTTGTACAAACTTTCAAGCCATGAATCATGTGTTTGAGGAGTGTCCTATGTTTCAAGCTCAGCAACAATATCCTGAACCGACGAATGCGCCTTTTCATGGCCGAATAATAATTCTTACGCACAAATGTACAATCCTGGCTAGAGAAATTACCCGAATTTCTCATGGAGCCAAAACAACAATAACCACTCACGGTCAAACCATTCAAACCACTTCCATCATTCCAATAATTCTTCCAATCACTAACACAACTTTCCAAATTACCATCAAAATTCTTACAACAAATTTTCAAACTATTAACAAAACATTCTCAACCAAGCTCCACCATCTTCCTTCCAGAATTCTTAACCTGAAAGGAGAATGACTGATTTTGAGAGAAATATGGAAAGGTACATGAAAAATCAAGATTCCCTCATGCAAATAATACAAAGGCTAGAGGTTCAAATGAGCCAATTATGCAACCCAAAGAATAAGAGGCAAAAGGGTACCTTACATAGTCAGCCAGTAATAAATATTAAGTATTCTCAACAAGCTCATTTGGCTAAGGATCAATTATTAAATCAATGTAATGTTATTCATATATAAAGGTCGAGATAGAAAATTGATAATCATGTGTCAACACTATTCAATCCCATTTAGCACAATCACACTCAAGCATCCACTCCATCTAGTCCCAATCCTTCCAAATCTGACGAATCTGAAACGGATAAGTCAACCAATCAGGTGCATAAACCTATAGTACCATTTTCTAATAGGCTGAAGAACAACAAGAAGAATCCACACGTGGATAAAATAATTGAGATCTTCAAACAAGTGAAGATAAATATGCCACTTTTTGATGCCATCCAACAAGTCCCATTCTATGCAAAATTTCTTAAAGACATGTGCATCAAGGAGAGAAAGACTAATGTACCAAAGAAAGTATTCTTAGCCACTAACATTAGTGAGCTACTGTCGTCCGATCCCTTTCAAGTACAAGGATTCGGGTTGTCCCACCATTTCCTACACTATAGGACAAGCCGAGATTAGTTGCGCAGTTCTTAACTTGGGGACAAGTATCAACTTACTTTCATTCTCAGTTTATCAACAACTCGGGTTGGGCGATCTTAGTCTAACTTGAGTCATAATCCAACTAGCTGACCGTTTAGTCAAAGTTCCAATGGAAAAATTAATGATGTCTGTATCTGGATCGGAGAGTTTTATCTACCCCGTTGGTTTCATAGTTCTTGAGACACAACCTGTATCCAATCCTAGGGCTCAAACTCTTGTTATCCTAGGGCGCCCATTCCTTACTACTACCAACGCTATTATCAATTGTAGGAATGGGTCCATAAGGTTAACCTTAGGGGACAAGACTAGAGAAGTTAATATCTTCATCCTAGAAAAATAACCTCGTAAGATAAGAGACCAAACGTTTGAGGTAAGCTTCGTTGAAAACAATTGTGATGAAGAAAGTGAAGGTATAGAGAATGAGTCTCTATTTCTTGATGACTTATTTAATAATGAATGTGATTATATTAATGAGAAGACAAATGTTGGAGATCCTAATTTTATAATCCCCTTTAAAAAAGGAAATTTGATTTGAATATCTTCACTTTTGATGAGCCAATCATTGATATATCGCATGAGAATATAATTCAAGAACCTCCGATTGACCTAATCTTTGAAAACCTCTTCGAAGAAGAACTCATGTGTTTGGATGGACCGACTAAGGATATTTTGGTTAATTACATACCTCCAGGGGAAAGTGTCAATCTAACTTTTGAAGGGATGTATGGAACTGAGTTAGAATTCTTAGGCATTCATAGTGAGAAAGTTTCAACTGAGAAGTGTGATGGTGATCAATTTTTAAATAATGGATGTAGACATATGAGGAAGAAAAGCTTAAGGAAGGTGAGACTGGGGAGGAAGAGAGCTAATATAGCAAAAGATTGACATCCCCACTATGCCCTATAAAGAGAACCGATTGGAAGGATGGGAAGAGAGCTAGAGGGATGCGACAAAAAAAGATCTAGGTGTGGGAGAAACATGATGTTGTACATAATTTTGTATATTATATATATATATATATATATATATATATTATGCACCTCTTTTTTAACTTTATTTCATGCATTCATGCATTACAAACATACATTGAGGACAATGCATGAGATAAGTGTGGGGGGGCTCTAACATGACTAATATAACTAAAAGAAAAGAGAATATATATATATATATATATATATATATATATATATATATATATATAATTTTTGAAAGAAAAGAACAATATTTTGATATATTTTTTGTCAGAAATTAAGTCAATTTAAAGTAATAGAAAAAAAATAATTAGGATTTCTTATACATAGTCAAAATAAGATGACTTGTTTGATTTTTAGGGTTAGGAAAAAATTGGTGAAAGTAATTTATTCTTGATTTTCACCTTGAAAAATATGCACACTTTATATACTTACACATATAAGTTTCAAAAACAAAGATTCTTATGCCTTATAAATATATGTGTGTGTGTGTATATGTATATGAAAACAAATCTAATTATTGATTAGCTGTGTGTGTGTGTGTATGTATATGTATATGAAAACAAATCTAATTATTGATTAGCTAGGTGCTTTGGCCTAAGTAAGCCTTGGTATTTATGTAAAAGATAATTAGATAAGTTTGAAATATATATATATAAATCCTCTAATTAAGCTGGATATTCATGCCTCATGAAGCATAAGTATCCACGCCAAAAGGGGTACATTTTATAAATAAAAACCCTTAGTTTTGTGGCCTTATTTGCTCGAGTGTTTAAGTCCTTAGGGGTGTTTTCTCACCTGGTGCCCTAAGACTGTCCAGTTTGGGTGTCACCGACTAAAGGTTCGTTACATGGGAAGATTAGAAAGCCTAATGAAATTAAGGAATAATATCACCAAAAATAAAATAAATAAGGCATAAGAATTAATGTTAAAGAACCCTTAGTCAAAACTTCACGGTCATGAAAGTGCATATGAATTAGGGCAAAGTAATAGATTGAAAAGTACAATTTGACTCCTTACTTTGATTGATGACATGTTTTTGAATAGAGACTAAGTCTAGGAATAAAAAGTTTGATTTTCCTATAACCTATAGATTACTTGAACTCTTACAAAAAATACCTCATATTTTCTCTCTTTTCAAAATGCTTTTCAAAAATATTAACAATTTTTTCGCTTTCTTTATGGATTTTGTGGGTGTAATCCACTGAAAACCCTCATGAGACAAAACTCGTCCTCTAGGGTAGCCTAGAGGTTTAATGGCTTGTTGCACATGCTCAGTGCAATCGAGTGACCTGCGAAAGTGGTCTAATAATTGATTAGGGTTATTTTTGATGTTCTGCTCGAGGGCGAGCAAAGCATAAGTGTGGGGATGTGATCGGTCACATATATTGCTTATATATTGTCACATTACCATGTTTATTATCTATTAAATCTTATTAATAGTCTTATTTTTCTTTATAAAATGCAGGCCCATTGCTAAAGGAAAGTGAAGAGAAACGATCCCAAAAGCCAATCAAAATTCTAATTTAGTTCAGAATTAATTCGAAATCAGAAAATTAGGGCAGATCATGGCAAATCAGAGAAGTTGAAAACAAGTTAAAACAAATCTTCCCAAATTAATTGATTAAAGCCAAAGATCAAAAACAGTTTCGTCAAATCCAGGAGCTGAAATGGGAAAACCAGAAAGAGATAAGGTGTATCACTAAACCAGGGAGTACCACCAACCGAGTATGGCCACCTGCCCACACCCTGGCTGTGGAAATGTGGTCAAAGCCTCATTTCTGTGGCTTAGGTGAGTCAGTTGGGAGAGCATTTGCTCCCCTATCTTCGTATGCCCTCCCCCATTTGTTTTTTCCCGATAAATACTACATTTTTCAGGGAAGAAGGAATCAAAAATTAGTTTAAGTTTTTCTCTTTATTTTTAGGATTTAGGTTCTTTGTTAGATAGTATTGAGAAGTTGTATCTCTATTTTTAATTCATAGTTCAGTCTGTATACAAGTGAGAGAGTGCAAAAGAGAATAAACGTTCAAGGCTTCTCTTATTCTTGAATTCACGGCTGTGTATTATTTCTTTACATGTCTTTGTTTTACTTTAATCATTAGTAGCTAAATTCATTTTGCTGGGCTCACTATCATCTCTTTCTGATCCTTCTCTTGTTTTGAATGATTTTGATGTAAAGAACCTAACGGAATCATATGTATGCCTTAAACTAAGCCTTTCTTCTTTGAAAGTATTCTTGAAGTCACATGAGGATGGGTTTAAATTTTTAAACTTCTATTTTTTAAAACATCACTTGAACTTATTTTTATTTCATACTTGAAAGATAACTTGATGATTTAACATTCAGTTCAAGAGGATTTCTTAAGAAAAACAGTTAAACTTTTCCAAACAATCTTATTTGCATTGCTTAAGACTTTCGAAACTCAAGCTTAAGTTTTCGCCTATGATCAAGTTGAGACACTGGGAATTTCAAGAGAAGAATATATCGTTGAGTAGTAAGATAGTGAGCCCAAATCTTTTTCATATTAAAACAAACTGCCAAACAATCTTCAACATTTTTCTAAAAAATCACCTTTTCCGAAGCCTTCTCTAAGTTTTTAATTTTTCTTTAAAATCACTTCCTTACTCTCCATTTTATTTTCAACATAAAAAACACTAACACCATTCTTTGCTTTTTTAAACAAAAACATCGAAAAGCTTTCATCTCTTTCCTCCTCATGGACACGACCCATTAGCCCAAAGCTAGACGGTAATTCTCACTGCTTTCACTTGCAATCAGAAACCTGTAGCATCGAACATGCTTTGCCATTGCAAGTGCCCTTGATGGCTTATAGTGATGGATAGTTTTTTCTATTTAATTTTTCCTTTCATTTAAGTTCATAGTTTAAGTCTGGGAACATGGAAGATCATATTTGTCATGCTTTGCTCGCCTTCAAGACAAGATATGTTTTTGCCAAGGATTTAAGGTAAGTCATAAACTGGAAAAGGTAAGAAGGTTTTTTTAGGTTTCGTCCTTTCTTTTAATTTTTAGTTTAGATCACCATCATCGCCAACTCTCAACTCTATTAACTATTTTCACTTTCTTTATATAAATTTATTTTTCATATCCTCTATTTTCTCTATCTATTACTTTCTTCTTAACTTAACTATAGAATTCTTTTTCCTTTTCTTTACAAAAACAAGAGAAGAACTTTTAATCATCTTTAGTGAACTAAAAGAGAACTTACTAAAAGCTTCAATCGTTAGTCCCTCCTTGTGGATCACAACCCACCTAGCAACTTGCTAAAGCAGTAATATTGAGTACCCAGCACTATTTATTCTCAAGTTTTGAAATTTTATGTTTTGTGTGCAGGTCTAAACTCGATCAAATTTTGGCACCGTTGCCGGAGAGGGACGGTAAGTAACTTTTTGTAATTTACTTTTTTGGTTAACTTTCTTCTTTGTTTTTTGGTGTGTAGTTATAGACATCAAGAAAATTTTTACTGCAATGGATATATAAGTGGTCCTGCACTCTGCTCAAGAAAGCAGAACCTAGAAGCCCTCAGATTTGCCGCGTTTTCGTGGCAATCTGAGTGAACTACTAACCTATATTTTTTTAAGGTTGGTTGCATTACAAATTTAAGTTTCTACAGCTATTTTTTTATTAAACTCACTGTATATACTTTTCTTACCTCAACAATAAATTATTACTTGTAAATGCTAAAAATATTTAGACATGCATTTAGGCACGTATCTATTTCGTTATATTTTCTATTTATTGTTGAAGAGTGCTGGAGCCAATGTAAATGTGCAAAGTTTATAGTTTAGAAAACATATTTTGAGTGATGTATATTGCTTACAATGTTGCTTTTTCTATATACTTGTACACTTGCACGAATGGGCATATCCTTAAACAAGATAAGGTGGGAAAGTCATTACCCTCTCTTAGCCCACAAACAATCTCCTTACTCAATAACCCAAGCATAACTTAAAACTGAGTAGACATTGGCCCTTGGTACATCTCAGGCTCAATAGGAGACTGACCTAAGAGGAAAATTAATTAGAATTTGACTCCTGCCAAATCGATGCTAAGATTGAAGATTGAGATGCGAAACTTCAAAAAATAGTGGTTTGACATAATTAGGCCTGTTGCTTAAGTACGGATAACTCCCATTGTTCTTGCCCCTACCGGGCAAATTAACTTATGGTTAGATTCTATAATATACCCTCCGTGGACAGTCTAACTAGCTATGAGTCATCTAGGTTTAAGGTCTACCCTAACTTAGGCTAGATTTTTCTTTGTTTGTCTGTTAGCTTATTTTTTGTTTTTATTTTTGATATTTTTGTGATATAGATTAGAACTATAATTATGCCAATGCATATGGTGATCCACACTTCAAACTGACCTTTTTTTACTTGGATACTACCAACCTGGCATATTATAACTTTAATGAACCAAGTATGTCAGATTGGTCTTATCTGAAAAAATTTTATCCCCAATTTCTGGATTATGAACAAGATTAGAATAATTATCACTACTCTTCATCGAGTCAATGGGGATACAACTCCTCTGAGTCATATTGTCAATCACCATTCCAACATTTAGCTTCAAATTTTTCTAGTCATGATCAACACATAAAAGAAACATCTGAGGTGTCTAAGAGTATAAAAGGCATGATTGAGCCCCAAGAGCAAAAATTGAAAATGATGGACACACAGGTCCCATAAGACTTCTAAATCCAAGATCCTCACTCCTTTTTCCAAGCCCCACAATAAGAAGAAGAAACTATAGGCTTAGATAGAAGTATGGAAAACCTGATTCAGTCTGAAAATGACTTTTTCCAATCTGTCAATAGTTTAGAAGCACAAATGATTGGTTTGATCAACATAGTGAAAGATAGGAATAAGGAAACTCTACATATCACATTTTTAACCATCCTCGATTACCTTGACCATATTGATAGGAACGAAGAATCATGGTGTATTGGAGACTTTAACCAAGAGTCTATTCCATCACACAAATTTGAACTTGACCAATTTCAAACTTTGGACAAATTGGCAAGTTTTTCATTCAATGGGATTGATTTAATGTGAATGTGACTTTGATCCCTAATCTTATGGTTCAGTTTCTATCTTCAAATCGATGTTGACTCCGGTATCCTTATCCAATTTGGACCAATTTCCTGAGCCAACACTTATTCCCATACCTATAGATTTACAAAGTGAAACACTAATTTTGAATAGTCACATTTCATTGATGGAAAAGAATGTGAATTTTATTTCTCTAATTTGGACCGAACTATTGAACCATACCAACTCTCGAACCTGCACTTAATTTTTTCGAGTTAATAATGGTTACCAAACCTATCATTCTTGAGCCCAAGTCAACCATTCTACCAAAACACATTCTTTTGTTGGACATAGGTATAGACCATGATGACTCCGTGATGATTTTTCAAGACTGGTCATGTAGAATAATTTTCATGATATGATCTTTTATGATCCTATTCCTATTGTGGATTGTAATTATGTAAATAGAAAAAAGGCCAATAAAGGTAGGTTCTGTGAACCACCACATTATTCTAATTCGGCAGCAATGCTTGACACAATCTAACCACCACCGGAACCACTAACTTAAGGTAATATTTTCCTTCCTTTCTTCTTTTTCGTGCATTTATGCATTCATTCATATATTGAAGAAAATGCATGAGATAGGTGTGGGGGAGGGTTCAAACATAACATAGGTTTTCTTTCTTTTAATTTATTTTTAATATAATATTTTCTTTGCTTTTCAAACTTTTTGAAAAGAAAATAATATTTTGACCTTTTTCTAAGAAATTAAGTTTATTTTAAGAATAGGAGAATCATAATTAGGATTTCTTATACTTGATCAAAATAAGATTATTTATTTGATCTCCAGGGTTAGGAAGAAAATTGAAAAAGTGATTTAGTCTTGATTTTCTTGATGAAATATGCATGCTTTATACACTTACACACTTAGGGTTCACAAGCAAATATTTTTTTGGCTTATAAAAATAATTTATATATATAAAAATCCTATGATTAAGATAGATATTTGTGCCTCATAAAGTACAAGTATTCACGCATAAAAGCGGTCCATCTTATAAATAAAAACTCATAGTTTTGTGGCCTTATTTTCTCGAGTCCTTAAATCCTTGAGGTGTTTTCTCACCTGGTGTCCTAAGACCGTCTGGTTTGGAGTCACCGACTACAGGCTCATTACATGGGCATATTAGAAAGCGTAATAAAGCTGAAGGATAATACAACCAAAAATATGAAAAATAAGGTATAAGAGTTAAAGTTAAATAAACCCAAGTCAAAATTTTACTATCACAAAGGTACATATGACTTAGGGTAAAGTAATAAACTAGATTGAGAAATGCAGTTTGACCCTTACCTTGACTGATAACAAGTTTTTGAATAGAGACTAAGTTTAGGAATGAAAATTTTGATTTTTCTATAAACTTATAGATTACTTGAACTTTTACAATAATACTTCAAATATTTTTTCTCTTTTACAAAATACTTTTTCAAAATACTAACACTTTGTTTCTCTTTCTTTATGGATTTTTTTGGCAGAATCCACTGAAAACCCTCATGAGATAAAACTCGTCCTCTAAGGGATAACCTATAGGTTTAACAGCTTGTTACACATGCTAAGTGCAACCATGATTCCTACGAAAGTGAGTTAGATTAGTTTATCTCTATTTTTTATTGTTTTAGCTTGAGGACGAGTATAAGATATGTGTAGAGGTGTGATTGTACATGTTTTTTGGCATATACTTATTACATTCCATACTTATTTAGTAATAATCCCTGCTATTTAATTGTCTTAATGTCCAATTTTTGCATGTGAAGATTAATGAAGATTATAAAAGATAATTACAAATATTCCCCAGCTAATTTGAATTTTGTTGGATTTATTTTGTTAATAGGGAGAATTAAGGGGATAATGGCAAAATCAGGGCTCAAACGAAAAATCTAACAGAAGTTATATGCGCATAAGAGATCAACGGAGGAACGCCCTTCGGGATCTCGCTTATTGACCAGATCTCGGCCACAAAAATATGGCTTTGGCTGGTTTTCACGGCCGTTTGGTTAGATATGGGGAGTGTTTGCTCCCCCCATCTTCAGACGCTCTCCCTTTTCAAATTCTTGTATAAATACCTATAAATTCTCAGTATAGAGGAAACAATTCAGCAGAGACTATAAGAAAGGATATTTTATAGTTTATAACTTAGGTTTTTAGATTTTTTTGTGTAATTTTATTTTTTATGTAACTGAGAGGAGAGGAAAGTTTCATGGAGAAATGAGAGTGAAGCTTGTACTGAGGGTGACACCAGTGTAAGTTCTTCTTTTCTTCCATTTTTATTTGATTTGAATCAAAGTTTCAATTTTTTTTTTTTTCTTCTTCTCACTCTTCTTCTATCGGTTTTTATGATAATCCAAATGAAACATACAACATCGAGCATGACGTGCCATTGCAAGTGCCCTTGATGGCTTATGATGATAGATAGCCATATTTTTTGCTTTCATTTAAGTTCATAGTTTAAGTCGGGAACGGGGAAGATCCTATTTGCTATGCTTTGGTTGCCTTTCAAAAACAAGGTGAGTCTTTGCCAAAGATTCAAGGTAAGCCATAAACCAGAAGAGGTAAGGAAGTTCTTTTAGATTTTCTTTCTTTTTTTTAATTTTAGTTTTAATCACCATCATCACCAATTCTCAACTCTATTCACTATTTTCACTTTCTTTAAATAAATTTATTTTTTATTTTCTCCACCTTCTCTATCTACCACTTTCTTCTTAACTTAACTGTAGAATTTTTTTCCTTTTTTTTTACAAAGAGAGGAGAAGAACTTTTAATCATTTTTAGTGAATTAAAGAGAACTTACTAAAAGCTTCCATCGTTAATCCCTCCCTGTAGATCGTGACCCGCATAGCCACTTGCTATAGCGGCAGTATTGAGTACCTAGCACTATTTATTCTCAAGTTCTGAAATTTTGTATTTTGTGTGTAGGTCTAAACTCGATCAATCCCTTTAATTCTTCAAGCTAACCAAATGATTCTTCTAAATCTGATTTTAACTGTATTTATTTGCCTTATCTTCAGTTTATTAAATAAGTTAAATTAAATTAGAATTTAACTAGATTTATTTGATTTTACCTTCTCTCCCTTCATTAAGATAAACTGCAAAATAAGACATTAAGATAAGAAATTACCAGAATTTATTACAGGATAAATGTGAGAATGTAATAAAAATAATGCAAAATATGAGCGTTTGTTACAAGAGATTCGTACTATTCAAACAGCGTCATTTCATATGAGCATTTGTTCTTATGTCATTTCTTTATTTACCGTTATCAATAGCTATTTGTGCTTTACCTCTATCATTTCAGGCGACCATCTAATTTATTTTACCAGTTTCATTATATATATCTCTTCATGAGGCATCAATGAGTATTCTCACCTTAATTATATAGTTGATATAGTGTTTTTTTTGCGTCGTTTCCTGTGTTGCTATTTACCACTTTTGACTTTTAACTAGTGTAGTATACCTTATAGTTGGACTCGATCTTGTAGTTGAGCCAGTTATGATTAGTGACTCCACATCTCCATTCTTTTCTATCTGGTGTTAGCTAATAGTTATTCAGTTTCTAGTTATCGGTTGCTAGTTATCAGATGTTTAGTTATTAGCTATTATTGACATCGTCATTTGTTGGAGATATCCGGTAGCTAAATCACCTTTAATAATAACTCATATTATTGCCTGTTAATAAAAAGACGCCATAACCAATGGAATTGGGGTAATTACCTGATGATGCAGGTTATGTATTTTGGAAGGACTAGTTATGCTATAAGTTTAGGCTCCACCATGGGAACCAAGGCAGTACTGGCTACCTAGTTATTCAGTTCTCAGTATGCCCGAATTATGGCACCACACCAGTTATTTTTTGTGTAGGGCCATGGTCTCAGTTATTAGGGTCTTGCGGTTCGTCCTAATTCAGTGTCAGTAATGTTAAACCATGGTACCGGGCATGAATGATACCCTTTCAAAACACATGCATTACATTGGCAGGCAGTTACAATAATAATGATTACTTTGTTTGATATGTGAGAAAATAGCTGTGGTATAAGAAACAGCTACGTACTACATTAGTTAGGTTAGTAATAACCAACCAGACTAGTGATATATGCTAGATTATACATCTTGACATCAGTTGATTATTTTCAATTTTATTAGTTGTCTTTTCTCAGAAGTTTTATTCATGATTATTCTATTATTATTTATTTTCAGTTTATTATGTTGTGATATATGAACACACTGCTTATATGCACGCGCACATTCTCCTTTATCTTACACACTCATTAGGTTACTTCTTGATGACCCTGAATTTGTAGTCTAGATATTGGACGTTTATTTTATTGACCAGATGTTCGTTGAGATTGTACGCTTCACGAGGAGTTTGGAGTTTCTCTCTTCTTGATCATTGGTATTCTTGTTCACTTTCATTTCTTTTATTTCATGATTCTTTATACAATTATCAGTTGTCATTCCATCTCCTTGCTTATATGATATGATGTGTGGACATTTATATGTGTTATTACAGTGATCTTGATTTATTATAGTTTACATTTATAGCTTGTTTTGGGTTACTTAAGGCTTAGCGTGTATACGTGGGGTATTCTTCTTGCGTATATCTGTCGCTGACTCTCGTTGCGTCTCCGCTCCGGCGCATTTTGGGAAGCGGGGCGTGATAGGTAATATGACCTGGGGCATTGTATCCCCACTGACTCGGTTAAGAGTGGTAATGATTATTTCAGTTTTATTCATAATACTGGGGATGGGACATATCTGATTCGGATAAGACCAATCTAGCATACATAGTGGATTAAAGTTATGAATGTAGGGTTAGCGTTATCCGAAAAAGAGGTTGGAGAGTAATACAGATTACTATTAAAATTGAAAAAAATTATTTTTATAATCCATTTCACACAAACTGACAAAAAAAAATAAAAAAAACAAAAAGAAAGAAAAATCTAGCCTATGGTAGGATAGACCTTAGACTTAGATGACTCCTAACTTGTTAGACTGTGCACAGGAGGTATATTTCAGCAATCTAATGACAAGTTAATTGGCAGGTAAGGGCAAGACCAGTGGGAGGTATCCATGCCTGAGTAACTGACCTAATTATACCAAACCACTGTTCTTCGAGATTTCGCTCCTCCATTTCCAACTTTGTCACCTATTTGACAAGAGTCAACTCTAACAACTACCCCTTAGGTCAATCTCCTAAATGAGCCTGATTGGGCCAATGTCTACTCGATTTTAGTTAGGCTGAGTTAGTGAGTGAAGTGATGGTTTTCAGTTAAGAGAGGGTAATGACTTTCCAACCTTATCTTGTTTAAGGATGTGGCCTTAATCATTTTCATGCGCATGTGCAAATATTTAACAAAATGTAATAGTCAAGGTGATCAAACAAAAATGTTTTCTATACTAAATGCTATGCACACGTACCTTGGCTCTAGCACCCTTCAACAATAAAAGGAAATGTAACAAATTAAATAAGTGCCTAAATTGCAGTGTCTAACAATTCTTTAGCATTTACATTCTAAGGTTACAAGATAGTCGTCCCTGAAAAAAAATAGTGTGTCATATTTAAAAAACACGAGTTACTGTTGAAGGCAAAAAATAGTGTGTAGTATTCAAAAATACACGAGAAACTACACGAGTTACTGTCGAATTTAAAAAGTATGTAGTACTATACAAAGAGAAGAATGTTAGCTTCAGAACCCATAGTTTGCAGTGAATCATCCCTACAAAAAATTCAATCAGTAGTCCTATAGAATGGCCACGCAAAAGCGGCCTTTGTCGTGTTTCTGCAGCAGTTCTATTTTTCCCTGTTTTCTGCTTTCTAGAGCAACAGTGCAGGCTTGCAATGGACGGTTTGCAACTGCTATTTTTCTGAAATTCAAACCTACACATAAAAACAGAGAAGAAAGAAGTTAACCAATAAGTAAATTAGAACAATTATTTACAGTTCCTCCCTGGCAACGTCACTAAGATAAAAACTTGAATAGAAAAATATTGAGTTTTAGAAATATGTTATGATCTCAATGCTACCGCTATAGCAAGTGGTTGTGCAGCTCGTGATCCACAAGGAGAGATAGCAATAGTAGCGTTGAGTAAATTCTCTTTCTAAGTTACTAAACCGGTTAAAAATCTTTCTTCTCTGTTATAAAGAGAAAAGAAAATAAATATAAGGTTAAGTTAGAAGAAAGTGGAAGATAGGAGAAGATGATGATTGTGTAAAAAGAAACCTAAGTTAAACAAAGAAATAAAAAGAGTAAAGAAAGAAGAGCTGATTTTTAAAGCGTTCTAAACTAAGAAACTAAAAGAAAGAAGGACAACTAAAAATACTTACTTACCTATTTTTGGCTGATGACTTTCATTGGATCATTGGCACGGTTACCTTGATTCGAAGGCAATCAGTGCATAATCATAAGATCTAATTTAGTCCCCGTTCATATTACATCATTAATACTTCATCGAGTAAGTATGAAATGATATGAACTTAAAGGAGGAACCTATCATCATGAGCTATCGGTGGCACTCACAAAGGCAAGGCAATTCCTACGCTATGAGACTCACTTGGATTATCATCGAAACCCAAAGAAGAAAAGTAAAAAGATGAATATAAAATGTAAACTTTTGATTGCATAGAAAAATGATGAAAGAAAGGGAAAAGATTACATTGGTGCAACTCTCAACATAATTCTCACTCTTTTTAACATGAATCTCAGTCTAATCTATGTTTTCAAAATAAATTGAAAAATTACATTAAAAGAGATAGAAAAACCTGAGTTAAAAACTAGAAATAAAAACTAACCTAAATTCTCTGCTGAGTGGTGCCCCTTTTCCTCCTGAAGTAGTGGTATTTATAAGTTGAAATGGATAAGGGAGAGCGTGCTTGAAGATGAGACAAAATCGCTGGCCCAATAGAAAAATCTGTTGATAATGTTGGAGATAAGGTTGGAGATATGGACAAAATCGCTTATCCATAGAAAAGCTCTGCTGATAATATCTCTCTTGGGTCTCTGAATTTTGACAATATCCCTTTGATTCTTTAAGCTAATCAAATTTATTCTTTTAAATCTAATTTTAACTGTATTTATTTAGCTTTATCTTTAGTTATCAAATAGATCCAATTAAATCAGAATTTAACTGACTTTTTGGTCTTTTGCTCGTCCTTGAGCAAAACAAGGAAACTTAACCTAAAAATTTATTAGACCACTTTCACAGGTCACGCGACTACACTGAGCATATGCAATAAGCCTTTAAACATCTAGGTTTTTTTTCTAGAGGAGAAGTTGTAGTCTCCTAAGGGGTTTTCTGTGAATTACTCCCAAAAAAATTATAAAGAAAGAAAAACAAAGTGTTATTATTTTGAAAACGCATTTTGAAAGGAGGAAATATATGTGGAGTATCCTTGCAAAAATTGAAGTAATCTATATGTCTTAGGATTATCAAAACTTAGTCATTCCAAAACCGAGTCTCTATTCAAAAACCTGTTATCAATCAAGGTAAATACTAAAATTGTATTTCTCATCTAGTCGATTATTTTACCCTGAGTCATATGCCGTTTTGTAATCGCGAATGTTTTGACTAAGGGTTCTTAAACATTAACTTTAATGCCTTACTATATTTTATATTTTATGGTGGTAATATCCCTTGGTTCTTATAGGCTTTCTAATTTGTCCAACTAACAAGCCTTTGGTCGGTGACTCCCAAACCGGATGATCTTAGAGCACCGGGTGAGAAAACACCCTTAGAACTAAAGGACTCGAGCAAACAAGGGCACAAAACTAAAGAGTTTATTTATAATATTGATCACTTTTAGGCGTGAATACTTACGCCTTATGAGGTACAAATACCTAGCTTAATTAGAGAATTTTTATAATATATATTTTTCTTTTTTTCTATTTTTTATAAGGCATAAGAATCTTGTTTTTGAACCCTAAGTGTGAAAGTGTATAAAGTATGCATATTTCATCAAGTAAAAAATCGAGACTAAATTACTTTTTCAGTTTTTCTTTCTAGCCCTAGAAATCAAACAAATAATCTTATTTTGACCAAGTATAAGAAATTCTAATTATGATTCCCCTAAGTCTTAAAATTAACTTAATCTTTTACAAAAAGAGGTCAAATTATTGTTTCCCTTCTTAAAAACTTTTTAAAAGAAAAAATTTTATATAAAAAAGAAAAAAATCGTAACATATGTTAAAACCCTTCCCACACCTATCTCATGCATTGTCCTTAATGTATGAATGAATGCATATATGCATGAAAAAGAAGTACGAAAAGGAAAATGTTACCTTAAAGTGGTCGTTCCGGTGGTGGTCAGATTGGGCCAAGCGTTGCTGTCCAATCTAAATAATGAGATAGTTTACAGAACCTATCTTTGATGACCTCTTTTCTATTTACAAATTTACAATCCCCAACATAAATAAGATCATGCAGAATCCTAACGTTAAATTTATCCCGATTATATGACCAATCTTGGAATATCATCACGGAGTCATTATGATCTATACTTATGTCCAACAATAGAATATCATTTGATGAAGGAAAAGAACGGGAACCAATACTGACTAGGGTATATGACTCAAATAAAGTTTAGGTTCAAGAGTTAGTTTCGATTCAAGAGTTGAGTCCAAACCAAAAAAATTAGATTTACATTCTTTTCCCAACAATGGAATGTGACTATCCAAAATAGGCGGTTCATGTTCTAAATCTATAGGTATGGGAATCAGTGTTGGCTTGAGAATTGGGTCCAAAACGGGTAAGGATACCACAGTCAACATTGATTCAAAATTTGGAACTGAATTACAAAATTGAAGATCGAGTTCACATTCATGTTCAAGTTCAATATCTTTGAAATGAAAACTTATCAATTCGTCAATAGTTTGATATTGGTCAAGTTCAAGATGGTGTGATGAAATTAAATCTTATTTGAAGTTCACAAGACACCATGATTCTTGGTCCCTATCAATATGGCTAGGAAAAATCTGAAATAGTCAAAGATTGGTTAGGGAGAGTTTTCTTATTCCTATACATTTTTTCTAATTGACTAATTCTTTCTTCTAGCCTATTGATGGATGGGGTAAAAGAATTTTGGCCTTGAATCATGTATTCCGTACAATTTTCAAAGTCACATGGTTCTTCTTGTTGTGATGGGACTTGAAAAATTGAGTAAGAGTCTTGGATTTGGAAATTTTGTGGGATACTTGAGTATGTTGAGTTTCGAGATTGTAAGTACTCAAGTATGGATTTCTCACTCCTTTTAATATCAAATCTTTCTCCAATAGGTTTGATCAGAGAAAAGAGTATACAATGATGATTATTGGAAAAGTGGTTGATAATATGACTTGTGGGTGTTGTATCCCGACTGACTCGATGAAGAGTGGTGATGATTATTCCAATCTTATTTATAATATTGGGATTGGGACATATACTGATTCAAATAAAATCAATCTGGCATACTTGGTTGGTTAAAGTTATGAAATGTCAAGAGTATTATTCGAAAAGAGATAGGGTGTAATATGAATTACTATTAAAATAGAAAGAATTATTGTTTAATCCATTTCACACAAACTAACAAAAAAAATAAACAAACAAAAAGAAAGAAAAATCTAGCTTATATTAGGGTAAACCTTAGACCTAGACGACTCCCAACTTGTTAGACTATCCATGGGAGGTATATTACAGTAATCGGACCACAAGTTAATTAGCCAGGAAAGGGTAAGACCAGTGGAAGGTATCCGTACTTGAGCAACATGCCTAATTATTTCAAATCACTGTTCTTTGAGTTTTCGACCCTCAATCCCCAACCTTTAACACCATTTGATAAGAGTCAAACTGTCAAACTGTAACAACTTTCCCTTAAGTCAATCTCTTAAATGAGTCCGAGATGTTCTTAGGGCCAACATTTACTCAGTTTTAGTTCGGCTGGGTTAGTGAGTGAGGAGATGATTTTTAGGCTAACAGATGGTAATGACTTTCTCACCTTATCTTGTTTAAGGATATGCTCTTAATCATTTTTGTGCGCATGTGCAGATAGTTAGCAAAACGTAACACTCAAGGTGATCAGACGAGAATACTAATTGCTATGCATAGGTACCTTGGCTCAAGCACTCTTCAATAGTAAAAAGAAATGTAACAAATTAAACAAGTGCCTAAAATGTAGTGTCTAACCGTCTTTTACCATTTATAAACATGAGTTACTGTTGAATTTAAAAATAGTGTGCAATATTAAACAATAAAGAAGAATACTAGTTTCAGAACCTGTATTTTGCAATGAATAATCCCTGCAAAAAATATTAATCAGTCATCCTACAGAATAGCCGCCGGAAAGCGGCTTTTGACGCGTTTCCGTGGCTGTCCTATCTTTCCCTGTACTCTGGGCATAGACTAGAATTGGTCCTTTTGCAACTGCTATTTTCTTGAAATTCAAGCTTGCACATAAAAACATAGAAGCAAGAAGTTGACTAATTAAGTAACTTAAAAGGATTACATACCATCCCTCCCCGACAATGGCGCCAAAATTTGATTGAGGTAAAACCTGAACAAAAAATACTGAGTTTTAGAAATTTGCTAGGATCTCAATGCTACCGTTATAGCAAGTGGTCATATGGGTCATAATCTGCAAGGAGAGACAGCGATAGAAGCGTTGAGTAAGCTCTCTTTCTAAGTTACTAAACCTGTTAAAGATCTTTCTTTTCAGTTTTAAACTTTTGATTACATAGAAAATTGATAAAAGAAAGGAAAAAGATTACATTGGTGTCACTCTCAACATAATTCTCTCTCTTTTTAACATGAATCTCAGTCTAATCTATGTTTACAAAAGAGATAAAAAAATTACATTAAAAGAGAAATAAAAACCTTAGTAAAAAGCTAGAAACAAAAAATAGCCTAAACTCTATGTTGAGTGGTGCCCCTTTGCCTTCTGAAGTAGTGGTATTTATAGGTCAAAATAGATAAGAGAGAGCGTGTTGAAGATGAGGCCAGATAACTTGCCCAATAGAAAAGATCATCTAAAAAGGTTGGAGATAAGATTGAAGATATGGATAAAATCGCTTACCCAACAGAAAAGATCCTCTGATAATATATCTTTTGGTTCTTTGAGTTTCGACAATATCCTTTTGATTCTTAAAGCTGTTATCTTTTGGATCTCTGAACTTTGACAATGTCTTTTTGATTATTCAAGCTAACCAAATTGATTCTTCTAAATCTGATTTTAATTATATTTATTTAGCTTTCTCTTTAGTTAACCAAATAAATCCAATTAAATCAAAATTTAATTGGCATTTATTTGGTCATATCTTCTTTCGTTCATTAAGACGAACTTGCAAAATAAGACATTAAGATAAGAAATTAGCAAGAGTTATTACAGGATAAATGTGGGAATGTAATAAAAATAATGTAAAATATGTGTACGATTACTCCCCACACCTATCTCACCTCATGCATTGTCCCCAATGTATGAAAAAAATGTATAGATGCATGAAATAAAATGTAAAAAAGGTGATGTTACCGATACACAGGGTCGTATAGACCCATGGCCATCTCATTTATCGGCATCCATTCTAAGAAAGCTTTAAAGCATTGATCATTTATCTTAAAGTCATTCTCATTCTTGGTGTCGCGGATCTCTACTGCATCGTGTGGAAACACAGTCTTTACAACAAATAGCCCAGTCCATCTTGACTTTTACTTTTCTAAAAAAAGATTAAGTCTAGAATTATATAGTAAGACTTTTTGTCTGGGGACAAAAGTTCTCCTTATGATATACTTATCATAAAAAATCTTTACTCTATCTTTTGTGATCTTCACGTTCTCATAGACCTCATTTCTCAACTCCTCTAATTCAGAAATTTGCAATTTTCAAAGGTCTTCGACCTTGTCCAAATTGAAATTTAGTAGCTTGATTGCCCATAAGGCCTGGTGCTCTTACTCAATAGGTAGGAGATAAGCCTTCCCAAAGACTAACATATATGCGACATTCCTAGAATCGTTTTGAAAGCGGTCATGTAAGCCTATAAGGTTTCTACAAGTTTGGTGGACCAATTCTAATTTTGGGTCACAATCTTCTCCAAAACAAATTTAATTTGTCTATTAGAAACCTTTAGCTGCCCACTAGTTTTATGATGATACGGTGTGGACAATTTGTGTTTTATGATATATTTTTGCATCAGAGCTTCAAAGGTTCTATTGCAGAAATAACTGTCATTATTGTTAATTATGGCTCGAGGGGTTCCAAAGCGCGAGAAAATGTTCTCTTTCAAGAACTTGACAAAAATCATGTTGTCATTAGTCTTGCTAGGAATGGTTTTTTTTCATTTCGATGCATAGTCGAACAGCAACTAATATCTATTGGTTTCCAAATGAGCAAGGAAAAGGACCAATAAAGTTAATGCCACAACATCAAAGAATTCTATTTCTAAAATTAGGTTGAGAGGTATCATATTTCATTTTGAGATCCTTCCTACCATTTGGCATCTAGGGTACGTCTTGTAGAATTCATAGGCTTCTTTGAACAAAGTGGGCCAATAGAACCCACTTTGTAGTACTTTTTCAGTAGTCTTGCAAGGATCAAAGTGTCCACCGCATGCAAGTTTGTGACAAAAAATAGAACACTCTTAATTTTCTCATCAAGAATGCATCTCCTAATGATTTGGTCGGAACTGTACTTGAAAAGATATGATTCCTCTAAAAAGAAACACCGGACTAGAGACAAGAATCGGTATACATCTTATTTTGACCAATGAGATGGAGTTTGGTTCGTGACCAAGTAGTTCACTATGACGGCAAATCAAAATCCCTAAGGGAAATTAAGCGTTGTTCATCGGGAAAGTCATCATTAATAGGCAATTTGTTGCATGGAGAGTTCGGGATGCACGAGAGATGGTCAGCGATAACTTTTTCTCCGCCTTTCTTTCCTTAAATATCGAAATTGAATTCTTGAAGAAGGAGGATCCAACGAATGAGTCAGGCCTTGGTAGTTTTCTTAAGCACGAGGTACCTAGGCACAAAATGATCGGTAAAAATTGTGATTTTGGACCCAAGTAGGCAGGCACGAAATTTCTCTAAAGCAAATACTACTGCCAAGAATTCCTTCTCAGTTGTAATATTGTTCATTTGGGCATCATTGAGAGTCTTATTTGAGTAATAAATTACATGTTGCTTGTTATCAATGTGTTGCTCTAGAACAGTTGTTATTGCAAAATCTGAAGCATTGCACATGATTTCGATCGACTTGACCATTCTGGTGCCGATATGACTAGTGCAGAAACAAGCTTCTTCTTAAGCTTCTCCAAGCATTTAGACATCCATTATAAAATGTGAATGGCATGCCCCTAACTAAAAGGTTGGTTAAGGGTTTAGAAATTTTGCTAAAGTCTTCATGAACCTTTGATAAGACCCGGCGTGTCCTAAAAAGGATCAGATATCTTTAATACATTTAGGTATAGGGAGCTTTGCTATGACTTCAATCTTAGCTTTATCCACTTTAACACCTTTCTTTAAAATTTCATGACCCAAGACAATTCCATGTCTTACCATGAAGTGGCATTTCTCCAAATTAAGTATCAAAATTTTCACAGCACAACATTGGAAGATAAGTTATAAATGGTGAAGACATTGATCGAATGAATCTCCATGGATGGAGAAATCATCCATGAAAATTTCTGAAAATTGTTCCACTATATTGTAAATTAGACTCAACATGCAACGTTAAAATGCTACTGTGGCATTGCACAAACCGAAAGGCATTCGGTGATAGGCAAAAGTCCCAAATGGATATATGAACGTGGTCTTCTCTTGGTCATTTGGACCTATGCAAATCTGATTGTACCCTGAGTAGCCATCCAAACAGTAATACTCATGGTTAACTAAATGTTTAAGCATTTGATCAATGAACGAAAGTAGAAAGTAGTCCTCACGAGTTGTCGTATTAACATCCTATAGTCAATGCAAACTTAAATCTTTGTGGGAATATGAGTCTGGATAAACTTTTTGTTCTTGTTTTCCACCACGGTGAAATCATATTTCTTCAGAGCCACGTGGACAGGACAAACCCATTGGCTATCAGAAATAGGATAGATGATCCCATTATCTAGGAGTTTCAAAATTTGAGTACGAATAGCCTCTTGTATTATAAGGTTTAACCTACACTTTGGGTCTCTCTTGGGTCTTGCTTCTTCATTGAGATGAATGTGATGTTGAACAATTGCTAGACTCAATCCCTTGATGTCGGTCAAGGCCCCACTAACAGCTTTCTTATGTTTTCTAAGAACTAACATAAGGCTTTCTTCATACCTGACAGTCAAATATGATGCTATGATGATTGGTAGAGTCTCTTATTCGCCTTAGCAGACATACTTAATTTCTTGGCAAAGCTTTCAATTCTATGAAAGGACAAGGCTCAATGGAAGGCGGAGTCAAGTTTGTTGGCTTCAAATTTGGTGAAATAGGGCTCAATGCCCTATTCACAGCAGACTCGATAATCTAATCAAGGTAAAAATTCATAGACTCCAATTAGAATTCGCTTTCAATTTCTAACTCCAATTCTTCTCTATGTTTACTTGTCATGTTCTCAATGAGGTTGACTTCAAATATTTTATCTTCTACATCACGTGATTGCTTTTCTAGATTGAAGACTTTGACTTCTCTAGTCATGTCTCCAAAGGTAAACTTCATTTATCCGTTCCAACAGTTGATAATTGTATTTGCAGTAGCCAGGAGGGGGTGCCCTAGGATAATAAGAGTTTGAGACGTGACACAAGCTGTTTCTCAAGAACTATGAAATCAATGAGATAGATAAACTGTCCGACCTGGATTAGGACATCATTAATTTTCCCTTTAGGAACTTTCACTGACCGGTAAGCCAATTGGATGGTGACTCAGATTGAACTAAGCTCGCCTAACCTGAGTTGTTGATAAACTGAGAAGGGGAGCAAGTCGATGCTTGCTCTCAAATCAAGGAGTGTACGACTAATTTTGTCTTGACCTATAGTGTATGCAATGGTAGGTCCTTGTACTGGACAGGGATCGAACCCGATAGTAGCTCACTAATTTTAATGTCTAAGAAGACTTTCTTGGGTACATTAAACTTTCTCTTCTTGGTGCATATAACCTTCAAAAATTTGCATATGATGGAACTTGTTGGATAGCATCAAGAAGTGGCACATTAATCTTTACTTGGTTAAAATCTCAATTATCTTTTTCATGTGTGTATTTTGTTTGTTGTTCTTAAGCCTATTTTAAAATAATATTATAGGCTTATGCACCTAATCAGCTGACTTGTCTTTTTCAGACTAGTCAGATTTGGATAGAGTGGAGCTAGAGAGGTAGATGCTTGTGTTTGGTTGTGCTGAATGGGATTGGGTGGCATCGACACTTGATTATTAACTTTATTATCCGACCTTAATGTATGAACAACATTTCATTGATTAATTTGATCCTCTTGAGCCAAATGAGCTTGACTAGAGTTTATAAGATTTGTCAACGGCTAACTAGGCAAAGTCCCTTTAGGCTTTCACTTAATAAGCTAGCTTACTGACTCATCTGAACCGCTAATCTAGATATGGCTCAAGAGTAGTTGTTCAACTGCTGTCCTTGGTTTTGCATGAAGGATTTTTGTGATTTGATCAAATTTTCTATATTCTTCACTATATCCGTCATTTTCTTATCAGCAGGGAACCTTGGAAGGAAGATTATGGAGCTTGGTTGGGAAAATTGTGTTCATAATTCGAAAAATTGGTTAGATGATTGGAAGAATTGTTATAATAATTGAAAAAATTGGGTAGATGATTGGATGAATTGTGATTATAATTAGGATGCTGGAAGTGGTTTGAATGGTTTTACCTTGAGTGGTCATTGTTGCTTTGGTTTCTTAGAAATTCAGGTGATTACTCCAGCCCAGAAGTGTATGTTTGAGCATAGGGATTGTTATAGGGCCTTGAAAAGGTCGCATTTATGGGCTGAAGCAAAACATTTGTTGAGCATGGAAAACTGGACATTCCTCAAACATATGGTTCATAACTTGATAGTAAGTGTAGTCCAGATTTGTGATTGGGTTAGGGCTGACTAGGTTCACTGGAACTGATTTTTTTATTTTGAGAAGTTCCAGTCTTCTCGATTGGTTGGTAATTCTAGCTTCGGCAGCTATGGATGATTCTATGGAATGGTTACCTCCTTTTGAAGAGATAGAATTAGTGTGATAGGTTTTTCAGAAGTTGGTTCCCATTGATGATTTTCTCATCTAGGTCCTCAGATAAATCACACCCTTGGTTTTCATCATTTTGCAAGAAATCCCCCCTTGGCACATGGTTTCTAAGAAGGCTTGGTTTGGTAGTCTAAATCATCGTAAAGAATTTGGCATTGTCGCTACTTTTCTATGCCATGATGAGGCCATTAGGCAAGGAGGACTTTGAAATGTTCAAAGTACCTTCAAAATTATTCAATAGGTTCATGCTTGAACTACATGATATTCTTTTTAATGAGAGCAGTCTTGTCAATAGGGTAGAATTTCTTCAAGAAAACCTTGACGAAATCATCCCAAGTTATGATAGAATCAACCGCTGAGCTGTATAGCCATTTCTTGAGTAGGTCCTTAAGGGCGAAAAGGATGAACTGTAACCTAACCGTATCGTCTCCTAACTGGTGTATTCTTAAAAAAAAAGCATATTTTCTCAAATTCTCTTATGAAAAAGTACGCATTTCGGACTCTAGGCCAAGAAATTTGAGAGAGTGTTGATGAATTGTGGCTTAAGTTCATGTATCTCCCGTTCTTGGAATACATACTTAGATACATATTCTGATTTTCTGATCGTATCCTTTTGATTTTTTCCTGTGTTTAATTTTGTTTTACGATTATTTAAATTATCGTTTAGTATTTGGATCCGGATTCTCGGATTCAGAATCAACCCGTGTATAAACAGGGGAACCAATCTTAGTCTATTGATCAATTTGATCTTTCTGGTAATTTGATTTGAATGATTTTAGTTTCAAAAATCACTTTAATATTTTAGATTTTTTATGATTTTTTGAAATTTTTCGATTTAAATTGCAAATCTTCAAAACTGGTATCTGCTAGACTGCCAATCGATTCTCAGATTTTTTTTTAAATTTACAACTGGAGTTGAATTTCTAGAAACTTCTTTCATATTATTACTCAAAATCACATTTTCCATCTAAATGCATTTTTGCAGATTTTTTTGAATTTATCAAAATTCTACCGGATTTGGTGCCGGTCAGTATCGCTAGTCGACAAAAAGATTTTTAATTTACAAATAGAGTTGAATTTCTAAAATCCGATTTCACGCTATTTTTTAGAATCACATTTCTTGGCTTATTGTATTTTTAGGAATTTTCTGAATTTATCAAAATTCGAGCAGTTTTGGTGTCGACTTGTATCGCTTGTACATTCTAAGATTTTTATTTTGAAAGCGGGATTGAATTTTTAAAATCCAATTTCACCATGGTTCTTGAAATAATATTCTCTATTTTTGAGAATTTTTTGGAGATCTTTTTGAGATACTTATTTTCTGGGCTTTTTTAGTGTTTTCAGTGTTTTCCCATATTCTGAAATTTTATCAAAATATTGTTCCTTTATTTTTTATTTTCTGATTTTTTTCATCCACTTATAATTTTCCCACTTTTCCTCTTCTTTCCTTTTCTTCCAAATTCTCTTCAATTTTCTCAGCCACAAAATAAATATCCTAACGACTCTTTCTCTCTCCTCATTTATGGCGAGTCTCGCGTCTGAACTCATCTCAGGTAAGGCACAGACCTGAGCCTCACGTCTAATCTTAACATAAATAGATGTGGGTTTGGTTTTTTAGGCACATACATTCTCTTTCTCTTTCTTGCATTTAATTCCCTTCAAATCAACTCCAATTAATCATAATCACTTTCTCTCTCCTCTGCAAATGCGACACTCTGGTTTTCATCTGATGCAGACCTCACCTCTGCGTCTGACTCAACTAAGCCAGATGCTAGTATGGCTTTAGAGACGCGGGTTTGAGATTTTAAGTGGAGGGTATGAGTGTAATAATCTCCACTTCTATAACTATATATATTTCATAACAATTTTCTCTCTCTCTTCCTTTTTTTTCATTTCATCCTTTGTCTTCTTCTTCTTCATTCCAACCGCACCCAACCATAGTGTCGTGCCTTCCATCTTGGTCGGCCACCATCTCCACCAACTCCTCGACCATCCTTCCCTCCATCTCCTTCTCCGTTTGAGCAACAACCACATTACCACCATCTTCTTCTTCTTCTTCACCAAAATAAACCCACCTCCACCATACCTTCTCCACCATCTCCACCACCATCTACATCACCTCAGCCACTAGCAACCATGCCATCTTCCTCTCCTCAGAGTATCCTTTCTAATGAGCTTTAGCTTCGTTCTCTGAATCCCCGTTTCGACAACTCCAAAATTCCATTTTGAACTAGAATTGCACCACATGATTTTTGCCTTGGGCATGGTTGTCGTCCATGGCAGCCGCCCACGGGCTGCTGGCCATCCCCTTCCTCTCTTTTTTCTTTTTTTCTTTTCTTCTTTCCTTCTTTCTTCTTTCCTTCCTTCATTTCCTTCTTTTACTTCTTTCTTCCTCTCTATTTTTACAATCCCTCTTTCTCTCCCTCCATCCTGATCAAGAGTTTATTACTAAAGTGCTGGTGGAACTCAGAAATGACTCGGCTTAAGAGTGAGTCTAAAATCTGGCAGAGTTCTATCAATATAGCGAAATATAATGCTCTCTTGATCAGGATGCAAATGGCCGGTGGGATTGGCGTTAAAGTTTCAAAATATACGGTGATTCAAAACTCATCATTAATCAGGTTCGAGGGGAGTACAAAGTCAGACATGAAGACTTAGCACCCTATCATAACACAACCATCCACATGGCGTAGAAGTTCAGAAGCTTCTACATTGACCATGTACCTCGCAACAAAATGCACATGCAGATGCACTGGCATCCCTCGCCGCTTCCTTGGCTTTTCCAGCTGAGTGACAGAGAAAGTACTCATATACCGCCATAACTTGTACTGTCTGAAGCTCGTCCTTAAAGATGATCAAACTCCAATAGGAAACCTTTAAGTAGACGAAGCTCTAGAGACTTCAGTAGGTCTAGAGCTTAGGAATTGGCAATTCTTATATATCAACCACGCATTGTGCGGCATTCTACCCGATGACCCTAAAAAAGTGACTGCCATTAGAAGGAAAGTCCTTAAATTCTACTACAATGCGATCACAAGAATACTGTATCGCCGATCACATAATGGAATCCACCTCTACTGCATATCACATAAAGAGTCACAGAAATCAATCAAAAAAACTCATGACGGTATGTCCAGAGCTCACCAACCTGGCCCAAAGCTCAGAGATCGACTCTGAAGGCTTGGATATTATTGGCCAACGATGATCCATGACACCATCACTAAGCGATGCCATGCTTATCACATCCATGGTGACTTCATTCAACAGGCACTAGGGCATCTTCATCCTATGACTTCTTTCTAGCCATTTAAAATGTAGGGAATGGACTTGGTTGGTCCTATCAGCCCACCTTCATCCAAAGGACACCATTTTATCTTAGCCATAACTGATTACTTTTCCAAATAGGCAGAGGCTATCCTTATGAAGGAGGTGAAGGCATCTGATGTGATCAAGTTTATTAAACATCACGATATCTACCACTTTGGCGTGCCACAACAAATTGTCCATGATAATGGGCCTTAGTTCATTAGCCAAGCATTTTAGAGATTCTATAAAAAAGTTCAAAATTCAAAGTGTGCCTTCAACGGCATACTACCCACTGCTAACAGCCTTGCAGAAGCTTTAACAAAACCATTTGAAATCTTTCAAGAAGTTCATCTCAAAAAGTTAATGCGACCGGAATGATAAATTAGGTGAATGCTTGTGGGCTTATCGCATAACATTGAGAACCCTGACAAAAGCTACACAGATCTCTTTGTACACGGTGTGAAGCCATACTCCCACAAGAAATTCAGATCCCATCTCTATATGTTGCCTTGACAATGCGGATGACAGATGAGAAGAAGCATCGACTGCGACTCCAGGAGCTGGAAGCTTTGGACGATAAACGCTTGCAAGCTTAACAGCAAATCGAGCTTTACCAAGCTCAAATTTCTAGAGCCTTCAACAAGAAAGTCAAGAGCGTACTTTCAAGAAAAATGACCTCGTCTTGGCTGTCAGAAGACCATGGTGATGACACATAAGACGAAAGAAAAATTCCAACCCAAGTTGGAAAGGACCATTTGTGGTAGAGTCAGTCTATTTAAATGGCGCATATCGCCTAATAAATCTAGAAGGCGATAAACTTATGATCGATTAATGACAAATTCTTGAAGAAATACTATCCTTGATACATTAAACCTCTGATCATTGGGTCAAGTATGTATGACGCTTGCATCGAGTGCGCACCCCTACGATGGAGTTTTCGATCAGCAACTATGTTCTACTCAACACAAGCATAATGGAACCAGCGTCGATGATTAAATATCGTTGGAGTTCTAATCAGCACATAAGAAGCTGGTTAAGAGGAATGGTCGAGTGAACAGTGCAGGGGAACATGATCCAGTCCTCGACAGAATTGAGTTGATGAAGGCAAACTAATTGAGTATTAGTTTTGTCACTCTTCTTTTGAGGCTATCAAAATCTGACACCTCTGACGGCTAAGGATAGAGGAAAATATTGGCTTTTAAGTCTAACATAAGTCTTTGACATCTCATCATGTTGAGAAGAATAGCAAGGCTAGACCAACTCAAACTGAAGTTGATAAAGGCATACCAAATCCGTTGATAGCTGAGGGTTTGCTTAAAATCCTAGGGGATTTGATCCCGCCTTCCCCTCCAAAATCCCTTACCAATTCCCTTCCACGGAATGGTAGGAGCACAAAAATACCTTTATCCATTTCCCTGGCGAAATGAGCATGGACTTGTCATGTAAAGCCCCGATCTCACGGGTACGGAGATGTTACTGCGACATATATATGCAGGGCGAAAATACCCTCACATATATACACTAAGCATCAGTACAGGCAAGAATTAGAGTGTGGAAGCACACTAGTAATGTACATTCCAACAGAAAGGTACAAGTACATAGTTATCATAGAGTGTGGTACAATATTACAGGATATTACATCACCAGTGTATAAAAAAGTATGATATACAAAAGGATAGACATAATCAAAAGCTGAGAGGTGCTCATGAGCAGCAAGAGGAGTCTCGAGAGCCAATCAGGAGAAGAGCTGGGAGGAAAGGTGTACGGTGGCATCCACTAATCCACGCCTCTACTACGCCCTCTAATCAGTTATAGTAAGGTCAACGCAGTCCATGCTCCTGGATCTGACATGAAAGTCAAGGGTTGTTAGAAAGCAACCAGGCGAGCACGTAAGATAAAACCAATAGGCGTGCTCAGGCAGTCACACATGTACACGATCAAGTGATGTGGTACACGCATACATGTACAGACAATGATCAATAATATAAATGGAAATCAGGAAATTAGTAATAAATTCAAAATCAAGTAAGTACATATGCATCAATAAATATGAATAGGAAAATATGCATAGAATACGGCGTCGAGAGCATAGGTACATATTGAATAATATGTTAGGTGTGAATGTGGACAAAACTAGTTGTACGAGTTAAGATTATAGATTTATGAGAAGGATACATCGAGGGGATAATCCAAAGAAGGAAACCCTCATCTATATACTATATACCCCATGTTGCCATCATCTGAATTCATAAAACTTGAGTTGTCCTTAGAGTAACAGAAGTTGTGTGTGTCTGTAGTAATCATTTGTATCACAGAAATCATGTGCCATAAAGTAGGGTGTCAACTCAGAGCATAACACCTGATTAAATGATTTATCACTATAACCGGAGAATATAAAGGTATTGCATTTTAAGTTATTCAATAATAATAATCGGTATCGCTTGATATTTTAATCGCCTCCCTACCGGCGCCTCACATCACTGATAGTCCATACTAGAGTTCGCACTCTAGTAGAACTCACTCGGGTCTGATATGTGAGTACCAGGACCTGAACAAAGGAGAGACCAAATATCACACGTTCCTAATATTATTGTTTAGTTGTTACATTTTATATTATTCATCTGATCCATATGTTTATGTATGTGTTACCGGTATACATACATTCACTTATGAATAAGACGAGTTATTATTTGGAAACTGATAAATCTGATGGCTCGTATTTATAGTAGGTCCCTCTCTGCCCGGGACTACAGATCAGGGGCTCAGGCTACTATTTTCGGGGACTTATCATTACGCACCCCATATGACACTTCAGAGATCAGGCTACTGCTTTCGGGGACTTATCATTACACGCCCCACATGACACTTCAGAGATATCCACCATTATAAATATGACATTATACCGGTATTCATCACTTTTCCCACTCTACTGTAAGCTAAGTACTTTATTATATATATTGTCCAGTGATAATGTTCACAGTGTATTCACAGCTATCTAATATCCATGATTATACAGTTATAGGGATTAACAGTAATATAGTATCAGGAATCTCCCTATTACAGGGGTTTAGGAATCCAGGAGTTCAGAAGCACGGGAGTTCAGTAGTACAGGAGTTCAGAAGTACCAGATGTCTGGTAATAGTATAATAATCATGCCAAGTCCCTGTAAAAGTGATAATCATGATATGCTGATCGGTCACATATATTGCATACATATTGTCACATTTCCATGCTTGTTATCTAAATAAATCATATTAATAAGTCCTATTGTTCTTTATAAAATGCAGGCCCATTGCTAAAGGATAGGCCAGAGAAATGAGCCCAAAAGCCCATTTAATTCTGAATAAATTCGAAACCAGGGAATCGGGGTAAATCATAGCATATCAGATAGGTTGAAAACCAGTTGAAATGAATCCTCCCAAATCAAGCGTTGAAGCCAACAAATCAAAGATCGTTTCGTCAAATCAGAGAGCTGAAACATAAATCCAACAAGACAAAAGGAAGCACAAAGCCACGCCATCCTATCCTCCACCTGGATGTGGCCACATCAAGGCCGCAGATCCGCAGCTTGTTGGTGGAGATAAGGGGAGCGTTTGCTCCCCTTATCTCCTCACTCCCTGCCCTATGGGTTTTTACCTATAAAAGCTTGGGTTTTGTACTGAAAATTGAGCGAAGACTAGGATTAGAATTTTTATTTATTTTCTAAGGATTTAGTCTCTTTGTTAGCTAGCACAAAAGTTGTATTTTTGTTTTTCAATTTGTAGTCCAGTACAAATACTTGTGAGACAGAGGAATTGAGTTCTTGTACTTAAAGATTGAAGTGACATCAATACAAGAATCGAGCCACATTTTCTTCCACTCTTATTACTGTATGTCATACATTATTTACTTGCTTTCTTCTTTGTTTTCCATGAGTAGCTAGATCAGTTTACTGGGCTCACTATTGTACCTCTCTTCAATTCTTCTTCTCTTCTGTTTTTAAAGAAAAAGACCCAATAAATAATTTGCATGCCTTACTTAAAGCCTTTCTTCTTGAAAGTGTTCTTGAAGGCACATGAGGATGGGTTTAGATTTTTAAACTCGTACTTCTTTTAAAAAAGTTTCTTGAACTGTTTTTATTTTATACTTGCTTCTTCGCGCTTTATGATTTAACATCCGATTCAAAACGATTTCTTAAAGAAAAGAGTGAACTCTTCCAACCATCTTATGTGCTTTACTTCAAACTTTCTAAAGTCAATTTTAAATTTTGCCTATGATCAAGTTGAGGCATTTAGGATTTCAATAGAAGAATGAACAGTTGAGTAGTGAGATAGTGAGCCCAGATTTTCTTCCTTATTATAATCAACAAAATAATTTTTGAGCCTTTTAAATCACCTTCTCCAAAGCCTTCTCTAAAAGTTGCAATTTCTCTTTTAATCATCTCCATCTTTCCATTCTCTTTTCACTTAAAAAACAAGCACAATTCTTTGTTGTTAAACGAATCACCGAAAAGCTTTCATCGCATTCCTCCTCGTGGACACGACCCGTTAGCTACAAGCTACACGGTAATTCTTAACTTTTTGATTGTTCTTTCAATTTAGCAATCAATTTTTGGCGCCGTTGCTGGGGAGGGAATGGTGTATTTGTTTTTAACAAGTTTTGTGTGTTGTTTCAGGGATTTGAAGATTCAGATCTAGCATTCAAGCTTTGCAAGAGAAGACTTGCAAATTCTGTGCCCCTACTCTCGAAAGTAGAAAACAGAACTTCAAGAAATTGCATTGCAAAAGTTTAAAATTTCATTGGACTACTAAAACTCTTTTTTGCAAGACATATTGCTCGCAAAAAAATTAAGTTTTTGTATGTTATATTCTTGCTATTTTTGCTATCCACCATCCCTGTTTTCAATCCAACAGTAATTCGAGTGATTGTTAATTGCTTAAAGAACGTTTAGACTTGCATTCTAGGCATTTGTCTAATTACGTTTATTTACAATTACTGTTGAAGATAGCTGGAGACAAGGTATGTATGCATAGCATATAGTTTAGGAAACATTCTTGGGTGTTGCTTTTGAATGCTACTTTTCTATATCTTGCACACTTTGCACAAATCAATTCTCAGGGCAAAATCCAAGTCAAGATAAGGTGGGAAAGTCATTACCCTTCCTTAGCCCACAAACAATCTCCAAGCACGCACAACCTAAGCCTAAGTAAAATCTGATAGACGTTGGCCTTAGGGACACCTCGAACTCATTAGGAGATTAACCTAAGGGGAAAAGTGTTAGAATTTGACTCCTGCCAAATCAGTGTCTAGGAAAGGGATTAAGGGCCGAAAGCCCGAAGGTTGTTGGTTACTTAATTAAGGAACGTCTTTGACGGATAACCTCCCACCAATTTTGCCCTAACCTGGCTGATTAGCTTGTGGTCAAAGTCTACATTATACCTCCTGTGGACAATCAACCAGTTAGGAGTTGTCTAGGTCAAGGTTACCTTAGACTAGGCTTGGTTGTTTCTTTTCTTGACTATTGGTGAACTTGTTTGTGATTGTGTTTGTGTATGCAAGTGTGGTCAAGAGACCCTAATTCATCTAGGTTAAGTAGAAACACATCACCACCCAAGTTCGAAACAGACCAGATTCGGTTATGGATCGACCGACATCTTTGCAGGATAGGTTTTATCCCATTAGAACATCACTTCCATCCTGCATCTAACTTCCATGGTTGGTGAACAGAACTTTGAGCTTAAGCTACAGTTCATCAATACACTCCCTAAGTTCCATGGTTTAGAGTCCGAAGATGCTTATTTTTTCATAAGAGAATTTGAGGAAGTATGCTTAATGATGACCTTGCAGATGATGCCATTAGGTTGAGATTTGTCCCATTTGCTCTTAAGGACCTAGCCAAGAAATGGCTCTACAGCTTAGCGGCCGGCTTTATCACATCTTGGGATGGTTTCATCAAGGTCTTCTTGAAGAAATTTTATCCAATCCATAAGACCGCTCTCGTTAGAAAAAATATTATGCAGTTCAAGTAAGAACCTAGTGAACCATTTTGGAGGTACTTTGAACGCTTCAAAAACCTCCTTGTCCAATGTCCTCATCATGGAGTAGAGAAATGGTGACAATGCTAAATTCTTTATGACGGTTTAGATTACTCGACCAAGACCCTCTTAGAAAGCATGTGCCAAGGGGATTCTTGCAGAAGGATGAGCATGAAGGATGGGATTTATATGAGAATCTAGCAGAGAAGACCATCCAATGGGAACCTACTAGTGAAAGCTCTAGAAATCTAAACTCTATCTCTTCAAAAGGAGGTCTCCATTCAATTGAATCATCCATAGCTAACGAGGCTAAGTTAGCTAACCTAGCGAGAAGACTGGAAGCTTTAGAAATTAAGGAACCAAGTCTAGTCAATCAAGTCAGCCCAAACCAATTTTCAACTCCGGGTTGTACTTACTGTCAGGCCATGAATCCTGTATTTGAGGAGTGTCCTGTATTTCAAGCTCACCAACACTTTCCTGAACCGATGAATGCGGCCTTCTCAAGGCCGAACAATGATCCTTACACTCCAACATACAATCCTGGCTGGAGAAATCACCCCAATTTCTCATGGAGCCAATAAAATAATGACCACCCACGGTCAAACCATGCAAGCCACTTCCATCATTTCAATAATTCTTCCAATCATCAACCCCACTTTTCCAATCACACTCACAATCCTCCCAATAATTTTTCAAATTATCAAAAAAATTTCCCAACCAGGCTCCACCATCTTCCTTTCAGAATTCTCAACTCGAAAGGAGAATGACTGATTTTGAGAAAAATATGGAAAGGTACATGAAGAACCAAAATTCTCTCATGCAAACAATACAGAGGCTAGAGGGTCAAATGAGCCAGTTAGCCAATCCACAACATGAGAGGCAAAATGGTACCTTGCCCAGTCAACCAATTATGAATCCTAAGAATTCACAACAAGCTCATTTGGTTGAGGATCAATCACTGAATCAATGTAATGTTGTTCATACATTGAGGTCGGGAAAGAAAGTTGATAACCAAGTGTCAACACCACCTAATCCTAGTCAGCACAATCACACTTCAGCATCCACCTCATCTAATCCCACTCCTCCTAAATTTGATGAATCTGAAAAGATAAGTCAACCAGTCACGTGCACAGCCTATAGCACCATTTCCTAATAGGCTGAAAAACAAGTAAAATCTACACATGGATAAGATAATTGAGATCTTTAATCAAGTGAAGATAAATATGCCACTTCTTGATGCCATCTAACAAGTTTCATCTTATGCTAAGTTTCGTAAGGGCATGTGCACCAAGAAGAGAAAGACTAATGTACCTAAAAATGTCTTCTTAGCTACTTGAAAAGTCACCTAGAGGGGGGGGTGAATAGGTGACAATGCTAATCTATGAAATAAATGCGGAATTTAAAAACTTAATGCAAATTACACTCAAGTGCTACCAACTAGTGATGCACACAACCAAGCCAAGCAAATATGAATGAGCAATGTAAATAAATGCAAGGCACAAAGTAAAGAGAGAGTAGAGAGAGCCAATGAGTCAAGCGCAAACACAAAGATATGTTATCGAGGTTCGAGCACCCAGCTCTACATCCCCGCCTTCGACACACGAAGGATTTCCACTAGCTCGTCCACTTAGGACCGTTTACAAGGAGTACCCAACTCCTCTCTTTACAACTTCCTCCTTGAGGCACAAATCCAAGCCAACCAACACAACCTCCTCCTTGAGGCAAACTCCAACAATCACAACCTCCTCCTTGAGGCAAATATTCAAACCAATACAACAAACTCCCAATCACCAACCAATACAAGGATCACCTCTCAACTAGAGGGATACAACCCAAAGCACAAAGCTAAGAAAAGATTGGGTTACAACTTGGTGGTCACAACAACAACCACAAACAACTTCTTCTTCCACACAAATAACCTATAGATATAGATAGTAGATTTTTAGCTCAAGTGTGGAGAAAACCAAGGATATGAAACCAGCAACTCAAAGAAAAACCTTTGGGAAACAAATGAAATCAAGATATAGAAGTTCAAACAAAAGCTTTTCCGAAAATCCCTTTTCTTTGGTTTTTCAAACCCTAATCAAAAACACAAAAGATTGTTCACTTTGAATCCAAAACTTAATTTTTTCTTGCAGCAAAAACACCAGAGAGATAGAAAATTTTAGCCCAAAAATTCTTAGAGAAAAACTCTCTCAAATGGGGTATTTATAGGCAATTTAGAAAACTAGCCGTTTACAGAATATTTGCCAGATTTACCCTGCCGGTCGACCGGCCCGGTCGACCGCCCAACGGTCAAATTCTGAACCGTTGTGGCTACCGGTCGACCGCCTCGGTCGACCGAGAATTCCTGAGAGCCAACAGCTCTCCGTCGGTCGACCGCTTCGGTCGACCGGATACAGAGTCAGCCAGCGTACACGTATCCGTGCACGTCAGTCGACCGGAAACGGTCGACTGGCTTCTTTGGTGCGGTCGACCGTACCAGTCAACCGGCCAAGCCTGGCAGACAAAAGTCAGGTCTGAAATCTGAGGAAAATTAATGTCAAATAAATTCTTATAAATTACTAAAAATCCTCAAAAATAGTTTTAGCATTTTGCATTGATATATAAACATGTGATAAAAGTTTTGACTCAATATCAAGCAATTAAAACTATTTTTGTATCTTGTCATATTTATCAAAAACCAAAACATGTATTTTCTAAAACCTTGTATTTTGAATAGAAAATACACATTGTCTAAAACTTATCCATGATACAAAAATATGATATTTAAACACTTTGAAGCATATTGTATATGAATAGAAATTCAATATACAAGAAACATATATATATCATGATTTTTGTCATTAAGTCCAAAAATATGTTTTGTTGTAAATACCAAAACATAAAACACATGGAATAGATTATCAAACAAAGTTTGTCTAAACAATTGAAGCATGCATGTATATAGAACAAATCTA
Source organism: Agave tequilana (assembly GCA_038442645.1). Lineage (NCBI taxonomy): Eukaryota > Viridiplantae > Streptophyta > Magnoliopsida > Asparagales > Asparagaceae > Agave > Agave tequilana. The sequence continues at coordinate 52,969 of JAVJIF010021616.1, forward strand.
ATATACATAAACCATGTAAACTTGTTTTGATAAAAAATCTATTCATGAAAATCAAGATCGGTTAAACCTAAAACCGAAAATCAAAACATGAAAGGTGTGTGTGTTGTGAACTTGAGTTTATCATACTATTCTAATCTTTACAATTAGGATCTAAACTAAAACTATGGATACCTAAGTCTTCTTGTAGAGCGCAATCTCCAAGTCGGCTCGATCCAAAAACTCTTGATTCACCGAGCAAGTGCAATGTATGATCTTTGATGCGCGGGCTCTTGAATCAACATGTGCAAGCTTCCAATACATCTTGTTGAAGCTAAACACCAACTAATATCTTGATTAATAAACTGAAGCTAAAATCACAAGATAATTAGTACACATAACTACATGAGTTAATCATCATCAAAACTAGAGTGGAAGGCCTTTGGGCCAACAATCTCCCCCTTTTTGATGATGACAAAACTCATGGAGTTATATATGCATGGATTAAAGTAAAGCTTCAAAGAAGCTCCCCCTTAACTCATGCATAGGAATAAACAAACAGATGCATATAAACAGGGTTCTTGAAACAAAATGAATATGCATATGAAACATGCTATTGATTCCAATTCTAACAAAACAACTAAATTACCAAAACATGCTCTTGATACCAATGGATACTAATAAAAACAAAACTCATAATGCTCTTGATACCAATACCAATGGAGATGAAAAGAACATAAAACTGAAAACTCATGCATATCAACTCCAATAAATCTTCTCCCCCTTTTTGTCAATCATCAACAAAGGGGTAAAAACAAAATAGATATGAATTCTTCTCCCCCTAAATATATGAAACAAAGAATAAACAAACTACTTCAAGGGGTGAAACCAAAAATGATACCAATTAAAAAAATGTCAAAGAAGTGCATTATGATATCAATAGAAAGTGATCATAAAAACATTTAAGAAATGCCTACCAATTACCAATTGAAAGTAAGAGGGGCATTGAAAACAAATATGATCCCAATTGAAATTAAAACATATTGAAAATAAAACACATGATACCAATTGAAAAACACATTGATACCAATTTGAGAGAACAAATGCATCTTGATACCAATTGAAGATATATATCTTTATAAGCATATGATACCAATTAAAAATCAATAATCATACTTAAATCATTTTTTTTTTCATAAAGTTAGGGAGTGGGAAACAAAACCAATGGTAAACTAAATACCAATTGAAAATTTGAAATGTGAGTTTTCTCCCCCTTTATGAAATACCAACTAAACATATGCTTAAGCTAGACATAATATACCAATTGAAAACTAAGTCAATTGAAATAATGTTAAAGCTCAAGCTTAGCATAAGCAAGATAATGATAATGCTTGTATAAAGAAACCAATTGAAAATTAAATCAATTGAAAATGATGGTCATTAAAAAAAAATCAAGCTCATCATAAGCAAAATTTGTGCATATATCTTGAAGCACAAATAAATCATCTATATATGTATGTAAGAAATAGATACCAATTGTAAATTGATACTATATGAAGTGTATGCATACATATATATAAAACAAAACATATATGAGTATACAAAAGGATGTTAAGATTTGATACCAATTGAAAGAATTAATGATAGCAATTGAAACAATAATAAGAGCAAGTGTATATCTCATATTCACTACCACCCAATCATGTGCAAGTTTAAAATGATTTTCATTATAAAGCATACATGAACATGATCTCCCATCCAACCACCCTTTGATGGTAGGAGTTTTCAAAATAGATTTGGAAATATAGTTTGTTGAAAATCTCTACCTCATGAAGAATATCACAATTAGTTATATGAATCAACTAATACGAAATTCTTCAATAAATCAAAATATATTTCATGAAGGACATGTAAATCACATGATTATCAACACTCAAAATCCATAAAGCCCATCTAATACTCATGAAAACAAGGTCATGAGAAAACTAATAAGGTGAGTGTATAGGATATATGTGAAACACACTTATCATGAAAATGGACAATCAAGCTCAATATTGAAATTCCTTTAAAACATTTACACATGATAAATTAAATTACTTTTACCAAAAGAAATTTCCAAAAACATGAAACCTATCTAAGATGTGAAATCACCTATTGAAATCATCTTAAAAACATGATATTCATCATAAATGTGAAATCACCTAAAGACATGAAAATCATCAAAAAATGATTTAAACTTCAAGGCATATGTATGTCATGTACAAACTAAAGTATACATACATATCCTAAACACAATGAGTCCACAAAAGTATGTGCATGAAGGCACGTGGCTCAAGGATGAACATGTATACTCAATAGTTAAGACAAGATAGACATATACATGAAGTTAAAACTCAATATCATAAAACATTTCAAAAATGGGGAATACAAGTTAGAATGTACGAATCATCAAAACTAGACTATACTAGCACATCTAATGGATACAAATAGGCATTCAAGCACAAGTATTACAAAGGTTTACTTGTAGCCCATTCTATGTACAAGTATGAATCCTAGTTTTATGAAAACTAACTTCTAAACATATATTCAATTCACAAATCACAAAACAAGTCATAATAATGTCATGATAGACAAAAATTGATCATAATTCAAATCCACATGTTCTACTAATCATGGCAATAAACATACTAAACAACACATGAATTATTAAAACAAAAATCATAGAATCGTAAACATCCAAATGATCATTATGCATATGCATGTGCAATAGATCTAAGGCATACATGTTAGTATAAACAAAGTGAGAGCACTAAATATAGATCCATATGAAACATGGGTGCTCAAGGAACTAAACATGTATAACATTAATCTAATGAACAAGGCACAAGCATAATGAACAACAAAACATGACATGCTATAAAAGATGAACATGGAAAGTATGCAAATAAAACATTAGGAGTTAGAGATGATACCAAAACCAATGAAGTTGCACCTCTAGTTCTCCAAACACGGTGGTCCTCCCACCAAATCTCCTTGAGAGTGAAGCATCCAAATGGTTCTCCTTTTAGCTTAGAATGCATCCACCTCAAGGCACCAATACCCTCACGTGATGCGAGAGCCTCCACCTACATCAAACATCAAAGAGGTGGATCTTGGTACCCATTTCTTTGTGGGTCCACGGGGGTTAGTATCTTTTCTACCCAAACATAATTAGTTGCTAAATTTTCATGATAAATGCGATCATAACAAAATCTAGCAAGGTGGCCTTTTCGACCACAATGTGTACATGTGTACACGTGAGCATACATATGATGGTGGTGATCATGAAAAGCATGTGTATGCCTAGATGGGTGTGCATGCAAGGTTGGAACTTGTTTCTTGCGAACCAAGGTTTCCAATCGTGTGTGATTCATGGCACAATGGCTCAAAGTGGAGCCCAAACAATCAACACTTTTCTTCAAATTGTTTATATCATTTTCTATGCTAGAAGACAAAGTGGAACATGCTATAGGAGTGCAAGAAGTAGAAGCTACACTAGCATGACAAACATGAATATCAATCTCATTTTGTAAAGATTTATTTTTAATCAAAACCAAATCCAATTCTTTTGTAATTGAATCAATTTTATTTTTCAAAGTAAGATTTTCTTTGAAAACAAGATCCAATCTAGAAGACAAAACCTCATTGTGTTCTACAACGTCATCAAAACCATTTTTGTTTTTCAAATCTTCAATCTCTTTAAGTGCAAGTTCAAGTTGAGATTGTAGTGAGTCACGTTCACTAGTGATCTCTTCTTTTTCTTGCAAAATCACTTCAAAATTAGAACATAAATCCTTTAATTCATTTTTCAAAACAAGATTATTCTCTTTCAAAAGTTTGTGTTTTTCTAAGAATTTTTCAAGCTTTTGAGTAAGATCCATATTTAAAGTTTGAACCTCAAAACAACCATGGCAATAAGAATTAGAGCTATCATCAAGAGGGGAATCCGAGTGTACCTCAAGGGAGTCTTTCCCTTGGACCATGAAGCATTTATCTTTGGACATGTCTCTCTTGGATCTCCTCAAATTGTTGATGATCCTTGGAAGCTCGGGAGACGTTAAGATGCTCCAAACTGCAAAAGCCGAATCATAGCGATCAAAAATAGGTAAAAGATGTTCATTTAGAGATGCTAGAAGTGTCCTAAGGGCTAATGCATTGGCCTTCTTATGCTTGCTACTATTAGGGAGGGATTCTATAGTGATGGCTTGATAAACTAAATGTCCTAGTCCTTTTAGATGTCTAATCATGTCAACCTTCCAAGAGTCAAATCTAAAATGGTCAAACATAGGAGGGCTAGCCATGAGTGCAAACTAGTATGAGTGCAAATGAAAATGCAAATGAAGATTAGCAAACCAAGATCACTCCTAGGTGGTTAAACCTAAATATCAGGAGCACTAGCTCTGATACCAATTGAAAAGTCACCTAGAGGGGGGGTGAATAGGTGACAATGCTAATCTATGAAATAAATGCGGAATTTAAAAACTTAATGCAAATTACACTCAAGTGCTACCAACTAGTGATGCACACAACCAAGCCAAGCAAATATGAATGAGCAATGTAAATAAATACAAGGCACAAAGTAAAGAGAGAGTAGAGAGAGCCAATGAGTCAAGCGCAAACACAAAGATATGTTATCGAGGTTCGAGCACCCAGCTCTACATTCCCGCCTTCGACACACGAAGGATTTCCATTAGCTCGTCCACTTAGGACCCTTTACAAGGAGTACCCAACTCCTCTCTTTACAACTTCCTCCTTGAGGCACAAATCCAAGCCAACCAACACAACCTCCTCCTTGAGGCAAACTCCAACAATCACAACCTCCTCCTTGAGGCAAATATTCAAACCAATACAACAAACTCCCAATCACTAACCAATACAAGGATCACCTCTCAACTAGAGGGATACAACCCAAAGCACAAAGCTAAGAAAAGATTGGGTTACAACTTGGTGGTCACAACAACAACCACAAACAACTTCTTCTTCCACACAAATAACCTATAGATATAGATAGTAGATTTTTAGCTCAAGTGTGGAGAAAACCAAGGGATATGAAACCAGCAACTCAAAGAAAAACCTTTGGGAAACAAATGAAATCAAGATATAGAAGTTCAAACAAAAACTTTTCCCAAAATCCCTTTCTTTGGTTTTTCAAACCCTAATCAAAAACACAAAAGATTGTTCACTTTGAATCCAAAAACCTATTTTTTTCTTGCAGCAAAAACACCAGAGAGATAGAAAATTTTAGCCCAAAAATTCTTAGAGAAAAACTCTCTCAAATGGGGTATTTATAGGCAATTTAGAAAACTAGCCGTTTGCAGAATATTTGCCAGATTTACCCTGCCGGTCGACCGGCCCGGTCGACCGCCCAACGGTCAAATTCTGAACCGTTGTGGCTACCGGTCGACCGCCTCGGTCGACCGAGAATTCCTGAGAGCCAACAGCTCTCCGTCGGTCGACCGCTTCGGTCGACCGGATACAGAGTCAGCCAGCGTGCACTTATCCGTGCACGTCAGTCGACCGGAACGGTCGACTGGCTTCTTTGGTGCGGTCGACCGTACCAGTCGACCGGCCAAGCCTGGCAGACAAAAGTCAGGTCTGAAATCTGAGAAAAATTAATGTCAAATAAATTCTTATAAATTACTAAAAATCCCCAAAAATAGTTTTAGCATTTTGCATTGATATATAAACATGTGATAAAAGTTTTGACTCAAATATCAAGCAATTAAAACTATTTTTGTATCTTGTCATATTTATCAAAAACCAAAACTTGTATTTTCTAAAACCTTGTATTTTGAATAGAAAATACAAATTGTCTAAAACTTATCCATGATACAAAAATATGATATTTAAACACTTTGAAGCATATTGTATATGAATAGAAATTCAATATACAAGAAACATATATATATCATGATTTTTGTCATTAAGTCCAAAAATATGTTTTGTTGTAAATACCAAAACATAAAACACATGGAATAGATTATCAAACAAAGTTTGTCTAAACAATTGAAGCATACATGTATATAGAACAAATCTAATATACATAAACCATGTAAACTTGTTTTGATAAAAAATCTATTCTTGAAAACCAAGATCGGTTAAACCTAAAACCGAAAATCAAAACATGAAAGGTGTGTGTGTTGTGAACTTGAGCTTATCATACTATTCTAATCTTTACAATTAGGATCTAAACTAAAACTATGGATACCTAAGTCTTCTTGTAGAGCGCAATCTCCAAGTCGGCTCGATCCAAAAACTCTTGATTCACCGAGCAAGTGCAATGTATGATCTTTGATGCGCGGGCTCTTGAATCAACATGTGCAAGCTTCCAATACATCTTGTTGAAGCTAAACACCAACTAATATCTTGATTAATAAACTGAAGCTAAAATCACAAGATAATTAGTACACATAACTACATGAGTTAATCATCATCAAAACTAGAGTGGAAGGCCTTTGGGCCAACACTACTAACATTAGTGAGCTACTATCGGGTCCGATCCCTGTTAAGTACAAGGATCCGGTAGTCCAACCATTACCGTTACAATAGGACAAGCGGAGATTAGTCGTGCACTTCTTGACTTGGGGGCAAGTATCAACTTACTTCCATTCTCAGTTTATCAACAACTCGGGTTGGGCGATCTTAGTCCAACTCAAGTCACTATCCAACTGGCTGACCGTTCAGTAAAAGTCCAAAAAGGAGAGATTAATGATGTTCTTATCCGAGTCGGGGAGTTTATTTACCCTGTCGTTTTCATAGTTCTAGAGACACAATCTGTGTCCAACTCCAATCATAGGGCTCAAACTCCTGTTATTCTAGGGCGACCATTCCTTACTACTGCCAATGCCACCATCAATTGTAGGAATGGGTCCATGAGGTTAACTTTTGGGGACATGACTAGAGAAGTCAATGTCTTCAACCTAAAAAAATAACCTCGTAAGATAAGAGATCAAACATTTGAGGTAAACTTTGTTGAAAATAATTGTGATGAAGAGAGTGAAGATTTCGAAGATGAGTCGCTGTTTCTTAATGAATTATTTAAAAATGAATGCGATTATCTTGATGAGAAGGTATATGTCGAAGATCCTAATGTTAGAGTACCCTTTAAAAAGGGGAAATTTGATTTGAATATCTTCACTTTCGATGAGCCAACCAATAATGTATCACATGAGGATATAATTCAAGAACCTCCGATTGACATACTCTTTGAAAACCTCTTCGAAGAAGAACTCATGTGTTTGGATGAACTAACTAGGGATCTTTTGATTATTTGCACATCTCTAGAGGAAAGTGTTGACCTAAGCTTTGAGGAGATCTATGGAACTCAGTTAGAATTCCTAGGCATTCATAATGAAGAAGTCCCAACTGAGAAGTGTGGTGGTGATAAATTTTTCAATAATGATTGTAACAATATGAGGAAGAAACACCTAAAGAAGGTGAGACTGCGGAGGAAGGAAGCTAAAATGACAAAACAATTGGCCTCCCCACTATGCCCTATAAAGAGGACCCATTGGAATGACGGGAAGAGAGCTAGAGGGATAAGACCGAAAAAGACCTAGGTGTGGGAGAAACTTGATGTTGTACATATTCCTGTATAATATATGCACCTCTTTTATATTTCATTTCATGCATGTATACATTTCTTTCATACGTTGGGGACAATGCATGAGATAAGTGTGGGGGAGGGCTCTAACATGACTAATATAAAAATAATTTTTTTTTTTGAAAGGTAAGAACAATATTTTTATATTTTTTTGTAAGAAATTAAGTCAATTTTATGGAATAAGAAAATCATAATTAGGATTTCTTACACTTGGTCAAAATAAGATAACTTGTTTGATGTTTAGGGTTAGGAAGAAAATTTGTGAAAGTAATTTAGTCTTGATATTTACCTTGATGGAATATGCACACTAAATACACTTACACACTTAGGGTTTAAAACCAGAGACTCTTATGCCTTATTTATGGAAAAAAATAAAAAAATATAAACAAATCTAATTATTGATTAAGTAGGTGCTTTGGCCTAAGCAAGCCTTGGTATTTATGCAAAAGATAATTAGATAAGTTTGAAAAAATATATATATATAAATCCTCTGATTAAGCTAGGGTATTTGTGCCTCATGAAGCATGAGTATTCACGCCTAAAAGGGGTACATCTTATAAATAAAAACCTTGGTTTCGTGGCCTTGTCTGCTTGAGTGTTTAAGTCCTTAGGGGTGTTTTCTCACCTGGTGCCCTAAAACTGTCCGGTTTGGGTGTCACCGACTAAAGGCTCGTTACATGGACAGATTAAAAGCCTAATGAAATTGAGGAATAAATTTCACCAAAAATAAATATAAATAAGTCATAGGAGTTAATGTTAAAGAACCCTTAGTCAACTTCACAGTCACGAGGGTACATACGACTCAGGGTAAATTAATAGACTAGATGAGAAAAATAATTTGACTCCTTACTTTGATTGATGACATGTTGTTGAATAGAGATTAAGTTTAGGAATGAAAATTTTGATATTCCTATAACTTATAGATTACTTAAACTCTCACAAATATACTTCAAATATTTTTTCTTTTCAAAATGCTTTTCAAAAACACTAACTTTTTTCTCTTTCTTTATGGATTTTGTGGGTGCAATCCACTGAAAACCCTCACGAGACAAAACTCGTCCTCTAGGGATAACCTAGAGGTTAACGGCTTGTTGCACATGCTCAGTGCAATCGAGTGACCTGCGAAAGTGGTCTAATAATTGATTAAGATTAGTTTTGATATTTGGCTCGAGGGCGAGCAAAAGATAAGTGTGGGGGTGTGATCGGTCACATATATTGCATACATATTGTCACATTTCCATGCTTGTTATCTAAATAAGTTATATTAATAAGTCCTATTGTTCTTTATAAAATGCAGGCCCTTTGCTAAAGGATAGGCTAGAGAAATGAGCCAAAAAGCCCATTTAATTCAGAATAAATTCAAAACCAGGGAATCAGGGCAAATCTTGGCATATCAGAGAGGTTGAAAACCGGTTGAAATGAATCCTCCCAAATCAAGCGGTTGAAGCCAATAAATCAAAGATCATTTCGTCAAATCAGTGAGCTGAAACAGTAAATCCAATAAGATAAAAGGAAGTACAAAGCCACGCCATCCTATCCTCCACCTAGATGTGGCCAATTGGCCACATCCAGGCCGCGGATCCGCGGCCTGTTGGTGGAGATAAGGGGAGCGTTTGCTCCCCTTATCTCCTCACTCCATGCCCTATGGGTTTTTGTCAATAAAAGCTTGGGTTTTGTACTAAAAAATGAGCGAAGACGAGGATTAGAATTTTTGTTTATTTTCTAAGGATTTAGGCTCTTTGTTAGCTAGCACAAAATTTGTATTTTTGTTTTTCAATTTGTAGTCCAGTACAAATACTTGTGAGAGACAGGAATTGAGTGCTTGTACTTGAAGATTGAAGTGACATCAATACAAGAATCGAGTGACATTTTCTTCCACTCTTATTACGGTATGTCATGCATTATTTACTTGCTTTCTTCTTTGTTTTCCATGAGTAGCTAGATCGGTTTTCTGGGCTCACTATTGTATCTCTCTTCAATTCTTCTTCTCTTCTGTTTTAAAGAAAAAGACCCAATGAATCATTTGCATGCCTTACTTAAAGCCTTTCTTCTTGAAAGTGTTCTTGAAGGCACATGAGGATGGGTTTGGATTTTTAAACTCGTACTTCTTTTAAAAACGTTTCTTGAACTGTTTTTATTTCATACTTGCTTCTTCGCGCTTGATGATTTAACATCCGATTCAAAACGATTTCTTAAAGAAAAGAGTGAACTCTTCCAACCATCTTATATGCTTACTTCAAACTTTCTAAAGTCAATTTTAAGTTTTGCCTATGATCAAGTTGAGGCATTTAGGATTTCAATAGAAGAATGAACAGTTGAGTAGTGAGATAGTGAGCCCAGATTTTCTTCCTTATTATAATCAACAAAACAATTTTTGAGCTTTTTAAATCACCTTCTCCAAAGCCTTCTCTAAAAGTTGCAATTTCTCTTTTAATCATCTCCTTCTTTCCATTCTCTTTTCACTTAAAAAACAAGCACAATTCTTTGTTGTTAAACGAATCACCGAAAAGTTTTCATTGCATTCCTCCTCGTGGATATGACCCGTTAGCCACAAGCTACACGGTAAATTCTTAACTCTTTGATTGTTCTTTAAATTTAGCAATCATATGCAATGTAATACAGGTGTCACAATATCACGTCAAATGTGTCAGTACAAAGTGATGGCATATGTCAAGTATCAAGTGATAGCATGTCAATTTTAAGTGTCAGATATCAGGTATCAGGTGTTAAGTGGTAACACGTTAAGTACCGATATTAGATATCAAGTTTTAGGGATCAGGTGAGTTGAATGTAGAGTTACAACATCATATATCGGGTAATCATCTGGTCATATAATATGATACAAGAGAACAGTACAGTAAAACATTTCAAACTCTTCACAACCATATCTATAACACAACAATTTAATCTATTAATTTGCTATGCGAAGCCGAGCGAAGGGGGAGCGTATCTAGGGATATCTAATGCAATTATAATACCAGTTCAATAAATTATAATAACGGCCAATAGGTCTTCATATAACATGTTAATATTAAAAATCACACCATATAAAATATAAACTCGCATAACGATGCATCACGTAATAAAAGCCAGAATAACATATCCCAGAAAAGGTACTCGCTTAAATGTATATAAAGCTCTAGAATAGCATTAATAAGGCATGAAGCAATAAAAGAAAAGTACTCACCTAAAATCACCAAAAAATGCCATAAAATCTCCATAAACACATACACATTACTAATTCATATAAAATATGTATAATTATAATTTTTAAAGAGAGAATTATAGAGGAGAGAGGGAGGAGAGAGAAAAGAATAAGAGAGAGAGAGGGGAACTGTATGCTGGATAAGGAGGGGATAATTAGGGAATGGAGGAGAGGGTAAAAGTGAAAAGAACGGAAAAAGGAAAAGAAGAAAAGAAAGATAGGAAGAAAAAAAGAAAGAAAGAAGAGAAAGAAAAAAGAAGAGAAGGGAGTGGGGTGGTCGGCAGTTGCTAGCCACCGCCAGCGAGGGGCGGCGCATGGCTTGGGCCCGGGGAGGAGGGGGTTTGGGTGTTGCATTGTTGGTGGTGTTGTAGTGGTTAGTGTTGTTATTAAAGGTGGTGGTGTTGGTTGAAGATGGTGGAGGTGGTTGATGGGGTTGTGGTGGTATAGGGAGTTGGAGGAGGAGGAGATGGTGGTGTCATGGTGGAAGTGAAGAAATTGATGGATTTGATGGTGAATTTTAAAGAAAAAGCGAATTAATGGTGATGGTTTTTAGAGAAATTGGAGGAGATGGAGTAGAGTTTGAATATGAGGGAAGTGGGGACGAGAAGGGGGAGCTTGGGGAGGCGGCGGCACTGCCTAGGGGCTGGTCGCACTGGTGGACACGGCGGCCTTGGTGGAGGCGGCGACCATCAAGGAGAAGAGTGTGTTGGTGGGAGAGAAGGAGAAATGGAGAATAATGGGAAGAAGGAAAGAAAGAAGGGAAAAATAAAAAGAAATAGAGGGAGAGGGGGAGTATGGGCGGAGGAGTGGGGGGATGGAGCAGCTGCTGTTATCGGCTGTGGTTGCAGGGAATGGGTTGACATGGGGAGCAGGTAGGGGAGAAAGAAAAAGAAAAGAAAAGAAGAAAAAGAAAGAAAAGAAAAGAAAGGAAAAGGAAAAAGAAAGAAAAGGAGAAGAAATAAGGAAAATTAATGATTAAATATATTATCAAATAATTAAATTAATAGGATAACCTGGGAGTATTAAGTAGAGGAGTGGAGAAAAAAAAGAAGGAAAAGAAAAAAAAAGAAAAATAATATTATTATTTAAATAGGGTAATATTTGACCTCTTGAGAAACATTTCCAAAAATTCTTAAAAATAGAAAATATTATTTTAAGATGCCTAGTGAAATTAGATTTGAAAAATTCAATCAATTTTTTAAATTAAAAATCTTAGAATTTTTCGACAATACCGGTCGACACCAAAACCGGTCGATTTTCGATAATTTAGAAAAATCTCAAAAAAAGTATTTAGATAGAAAATGAGATTCTAAGAAGAAATGTGAAAGCTGTTTCTAAAAATTCAACTCTATTTGGAAACTAAAAATCCAAGAATCGGTCAGCAATACCTATTGACACTAGTTTTGAAGATTTTACAGAATAATTTTGAAAAATTTCAAAAAATCATGAAAAATTAAAAATTTTAGAAAACAGTATTTGAAACTAAAATCGGTCAAATTAGACTAACAAAAAGATCAAATTAGGCAGTATGCTGGTATCAGGTTTCTGGTCCAGGTAAGGGCTGTCTCTGAGTCCACGATTCGGATCCAATACAAAACATTAGCATAAATATTCATAAAAAAATATACAAAACTAAATCAAAAAATACGATCAAAAAAATTAGAATACGTATCTAAGTACGTATTCCAGGAACGGGGTGTTACATTCATCCACCTTACAACAATTTCGTCCTCGAAATTTCAATAAGGGGAATATGAACATAGAAAAAAAATAGGGTTAATGGGAATATCATGATAAAATGGATATGATAATGAAAAATTTACCACTCAAGACATGATAAAATGGGGATAATGGTCACGGGTGTCGCCTTCAGGGGTTCTTGTTCCAAATATAGGGCACCATATCCTGTTTCCATTTCATCTGATACTTCAGTTTTCTCGGCGATCAAATGATATGCTTTCCACTTTCTTCCATATGCTCTACCTCTTGGTCTTCTCTATGCTTGATTGAAGCCATGCTGTGGGGAAGAGAATGGAGTTCTCCTTTCGATTGGTCCGAGTCCCTTTTCACCGGTAGTACCAGAAGTGTTGATTGAATCGGGGTGGTATTCTCCATCCTTCTGACTGAACAATTCCATATAAAATGACCATCAGACCCACATGCTAAGCATACTTTGTCTGCCATTCGGCAATCACGCTTGTAGTGTCCGAACTTCAGACAATACTCACATCTCATTTGTTGAGGGAGAGGTCAGAGTAGTTGCTCTGCAAGCGGGGTATTCAAGAGTCTAACTGAGTCTTCACCTCCCTTTAACTAACTGACTTCCTTTGCATCTCATCCTGACGCCTCTTTCTCAATCCTCATTCTACCTCACGAGCGACGATAAGGACCTGAATATACATCTTTAGTTATTTGGGTATGATAAACATCTGGATCTGCATCCTTAGGCCTTGCTAGAATTTACTCGCTTGGTTCTCCTCTTTGGCCATCATGTATGGCGCGAACCAGCTAAGTCTCAGGAACTGTGCAGCATACTCGTCTACGGTTTGGTCCCTCTGCTACAATCTGATAAATTGTTCTTTCATCTCCTTATATGCTGCCTTAGAGAAGAATCTCGCGTAGAAACTTTTCGAGAACTTGTCCCAAGTGATGGGCTTCTCCTGCCTTGCTTCTTTTTCCAGCCACCAAGTTCTGGCCACATCCTTTAGTTGTATCTTAGCCACTTCCACCTAGTTCTCATCAAGGATCCGAGCTGTCTTCATAAGATCTGTAGTATCAATTAGCCACTGTTCGGTGTCCAATGGCCTCTCAGTACCCAAAAATATAGCCGACTGTCATCTTCAGAAATCGGATACATTATCAAGCCTCTGCTCTCTAGGTGCCGTCAATAAAACTTGTTGTAAGAGCTCTGTCTGCTGATGCTGACTCTCCATCATGCCATGAAGTACCCTCATCATGTTGTCGCTCTCTCCGTTAGAACTGTCACGAGAAGTGCCAGGACCATTACGTGTTCCCCATCTTTCCATATCTGAGTTTGTTGAAGGGATGTCGGGAAGAAGCTGAAGGAAAAAAGATAGAAGGGTCTCAGGGTCCAAGAAATAGATTGCGAGGAAAAATAGATAACACCGCACTTGCGATTGAAAAGTATATCCAAGACTTGTGCTCTCCAATTGCAAATTAATATATCATTAATCTGCCAACTGGTGGTACTGAAGATGTGAGAGCCTAAGCTCTGATACCAACTTGTAACGCCCCGATCCCACAGGTACGGAGACATTACTGCAACGTATATATGCAGGGCGAAAATACCCTCATATATATACGCTAACCATCAGTACAAGCAAGAATTAGAGTGTTGAAGCACACTACTAATATACATTCCAACAGAAAGGTACAAGTACATTGTTATCACAGAGTGTGATACAATATTACAGGATATTACATCACCAGTGAATACAAAAGTACGATATACAAAAGGATAGACATAATCAAAGGCTGAGAAGTGCTCACGAGTAGCAAGAGGAGTCTCGAGAGCCAATCAGGAGAAGAGCTTGGAGGAAAAGGCTACAGTGGCATCCACCAATCCACGCCTCTACTGTGCCTGCTGATCAGTTACAGTAAGGTGAACACAGTCCATGCTCTTGGATCTGGACATGAAGGTCCTGGGTTATCAGAAAGCAACCAGGCGAGTACGTAAGATAAAGCCAATTGGCGTGCTCATGCAGTCACACGTGTACATGATCAAGTGATGTGGTTCAAGCATACATGTACAGGCAATGATCAGCAATATAAATGGAAATCAGGAAATTAGTAATAAATCAAAAATCAAGTAAGTACATGTGCATTTATAAATATGAATAGGAAAATATGCATAGAATACGGTGTCGAGAGCATAGGTACATATAAACATGCAAATGAGACATCAAATAATATGTTAGGTGTAAATGTGGACAAAATTAGTTGTACGAGCTCAGATTATAGATTCATGAGATTGATACATCGAGAGGATAATCACCCTTATCTATATACCATATACCCCATGTCGGCATCATCTGAATTCATAAAACATGACTTGCCCTTAGAGTAACAAAACTATAGTGTGTCTATAGTAATCATTTGTAACACAAAAATCATATGCCATAAAGTAGGGTGTCAACTCAGAGCATAACACCTGATTAAATGATTTATCACTATAACCGGAGAATATAAAGGTATTACATTTTAAGTTATTCAATAATAATAATCAGTATCGTTTGATATTTTAATCACCTCCTTACTTGTGCCTCACATCACTGATAGTCCATAGTAGAGTTCGCACTCTAGTAGAACTCACTCGGGTTTTATATGTGAGTACCAAGACCCGAACAAAGGAGAGACCAAATATTACACGTTCCTAATATTATTATTTGGTTGTTACTTTCTTATGTTATTCATCTGATCCATATGTTTATGTATGTGTTACCAGTACACATGCATCCACTTATGAATAAGATGAGTTATTACTTGAAAACTGATAAATCTGGTGGCTCATATTTACAGTGGGTCTCGTCTATGCCCAGGACTACGGCTCAGGGGTTCTGGCTACTTCTTCTGAGGACTTACCATTGCGCGCCCCACACGACACTTCAGAGATTAGGCTTCTGCTTCTGGGGACTTATCATTACGTGCCTCACACGATACTTCAGAGATATCCACCATTATAAATATGACATCATACTGATATCCATCAGTTTCCCCCACCCCAATGTAAGTTGAGTACCTTTTTATATATACATTGTCCAGTGATAATGTCCACAGTGTGTTCACAGTTATCTAATTTCGATTATCCAGTTACAGAGATTAACAGGAGTATAGTATTAGGAGTCTCCCTGTAACAGGGGTTTAGAAATACAGGAGTTCTGGAGCACATGAGTTCAGGAGCACAGGAGTTCAGGAGTACCAGATGTCGGGTAACAGTATAATAATCATGCCAAGTTCTCGTACAAGTGATAATCATGAATATGCAATGTAATACAGGTGTCAGGTGTTACAATATCCAGTTAGGTGTCACAATATCAGGTCAAATGTGTTAGTACCAAGTGATATCATATGTCAAGTATCAAGTGATAGCATGTCAATTATTAAGTGTCAGGTATCAGGTGCCAGGTATCATGTGTTAAGTAGTAACATATCAAGTATCGGTATTAGATATCAAGTATAAACATATCAGTGCTAGCTAATTAATATGTCAGTATCAGATGAGTTAAATGTAGAGTTAGAATATCATATATCAGGTAATCATCTTGTTATGTAACATGGTACATGAGAACAGTATAGTTAAATATTTCAAACTCTTCACAATCATATCTATAATAATAATAATAATTTAATCTATTAATTAGCTATGCGAAGCCGAGTGAAGCGGGAGCGTACCTAGGTATATCCAATGCAAGTATAATACCAGTTCAACAAATTATAATAACGGCCAACAGGAATTCGTATAACATGTTAATATTAGAAAATCACATGCATATCATATATAAACTTGCACAACGATGCATCATATAATAAAAGCCAGAATAGCATATCCCAGAAAAGGAACTCGTTTAAATTTATAGCAAGCCCTAGAATAGCATTAACAAGGTATGAAGCAACACAAGAAAAGTACTCGCCTAAGATCAACAGAAAATGCCGTAAAATCCCAGAACACCATAAACACATACACGCTACTAATTTATATAATGTATATATAATTATAATTTTTAGAGAGAGTTATAGAGGAGAGAGGAAGGAGATAGAACAAAATAAGAGAGAGAGAGAGGAAAAGAGAGCTAGAGAGGGTTGTAGAAGAGAGAGGTGGAGTGTGTGCTGGATAAGGAGGGGGTAATTAGGGACTGAAAGGGCAGGTAAAAGTGGAAAGAAAGGAAAAAGGAAAGAAGAAAAGAAAGAAAGAAAGAAAGAAGAGAAAGAAGAAAGGAGAGAGGGGAGCGAGGTGGCCGGCGGTTGCTGGCCACCACCGGCGGCCTGGGAGGTGGCGCCGCCATCGGAGGGGCGGCGGCGCACGGCTTGGGCCCGAGGAGGAGGGGGTTTGGGTGTTGCTTTGTTGGTGATGTTGTTGTAATGGTTGGTGTTATTGTTGAAGGTGATGGTGTTGGTTGAAGATCGTGGAAGTGGTTGATGGGGTTATGGTTTTTTACAAAGTTGGAATAGGAGGAGGAGATGTTGGTGTGGTGGTGGTGGAAGTGAAGAAATTGATGGATTTGATGGTGAATTTTGGAGAAAAAGGGAATTAATGGTGATGGGTTTTTTATAGAAATTGGAGGAGATGGAGTGGAGTTTGAAGAGGAAGGAAGTGGGGAAGAGAAGGGGGAACTTGGGGAGGCGGAGGCGCCGGCTAGGGGGCGACGGCGATGGGGTGGTGCTGGTGCAAGCGGCCATCATGGAGAAGAGAAAGTATATTGGTAGGAGAGATGGAGAAATAGAGAATAATGGGAAGAAGGAAAGAAAGAAGGGGAAAATAAAAAGAGAGAGGGAGGGGAAGAGTATGGGAGGAGGAGTGGGGGATGGTCCAGCTGCTGCTATCAACTGTGGTTACAGGGAATAGGTTGACATGGGGAGCAGGTAGGGGAGAAAGAAAAAGAAAAAAAAGAAGAAAAAGAAAGACAAGAAAAGAAAGGAAAAGGAAAAATAAAGAAAAGGAGAAGAAATAAGGAAAACTAATGAATAAATATATTATCAAATAATTAAATTAATAGGATAAACTGGGAGTTTTAAGTAGAGGAGTGGAGAAGGAAAAGGCAAGAAAAAGAAAAGAAAGGAAAATAATATTATTATTTAAATAGGGTAAACTTTGACTATTTCAGAATCGTTCCCAAAAATTCTTAAAAATAGAATATTATTTTAAGATGCCTGGTGAAATTGGATTCGAGAAATTCAATTTAGTTTTCAAATTAAAAATCTTGAAATTTTCCAGCAATACCGGTCGATTTTCGATAAATTCAGAAAAATCTCAAAACATGTATTCGATAGAAAATGAGATTCTAAGAAGTAATGTGAAAGCTGTCTCTAAAAATTCAACTCCATTTGAAAACTAAAAATTTGAGAATCGGTCAGCGATACCGATCGACACCGGTTTTAAAGATTTTGCAAAATAATTCTAAAAAATTCTACAAAATCGTGAAAAATCTAAAATATTGAAAAATAGAATTTGAAACTGAAATCGGTCAAATTGGACTTCCAAAAAGGTCAAATCAGGCAGTTTGCTAGTATCAGGTTCCTGGTCTAGGTCAGGGCTGACTCCGAGTCCACGAATTTGGATCCAATACAAAATAATAGCACAAATAATCATTAAAAAAACAAATACAAAACTAAATCAAAAGAATACGATCGAAAAATTAGCATACATATCTAATTTTGTATTCCAGGAATGGGGTGTTACATGTCATATTAGCAGCAAACCTCTGACAAGTCATTTTTCTTAATTCCCAATGGGGTTCGTCAAGTTAATATTACACCTCTGACAATTTATTTTATTTCCCCAACAAAGTCCCCCTCCAATTCCATCTCATAGAGTGGTAGGTCCATAAGCTCAACCACTGCTATGTTAACATCATACCTTAACAGTGAAAAGTTTCAATACTCCTTAGTGAGTATGAACTTTCACTTGATGACTCCCTTACATGGAGTCACAAGTCTTCAAAATTGTCAAGTTAACACTATACCTCTGACAGCTCAAACTTCACTTGTCAATTCTCCTTAATAGAATGGCAGGTCCTCAAAATTGCTCATATTGCAAATCAACTCTTGTCATGTTAACAATACACCTCTGATAAATTACTGTTAAGTTAAATATCCCACCTCTAATGGTGATCAAGTTGCTACCAAGTTCAACATTAAACCTTGACAGTCACTTCCCTCAGGCTTCCATATTAAAGCTGAGACGAGTGATGCTAAGTTCAACATTACACCTCTAGCATCTGGTTCAATGTTAAGTTTAACACTACACCTTTGACAATGACTTTCCCTCAAACTTATTGAAGTCGAGATGACCAATGCTAAGTTCAAAATTACACCTCTAGCATTATCCCCACTTTTAAGTTCAACACTACACCTATGACAATGGTATCTTCAATTTTCTCAACGAAACTGAAATTCCTATAGAGCAAAGTTAACAGTACACCCCTAGCTCACATCTATGTCAAGTTAATATCACACCTCTGACAAAATTCAATCCAGTACGTTAAGTTAATATCACACCTCTGAAGGTAAAATAATAAATAGATCCCTGACAGGTCTAGTCTTACTTATTATTCTCTTCAATAGAATGACAAGTCTACTTAAAATCACTGTTAGGTTGATATCACACCTTTAACAATATTCTCACTACTCTCCAACTGAGTCTTAATTACTAAATCTCTAATAATAGACTCGATCATAATCCCCTGTGTAGTAAAAACTTCACTTGTCATTCTCATCGATAGGATGACAAGTTCACGGAAACTATTTCACTCCTGTCTGGTTAACATCATACCTCTGACAGTAACCTTAAATTTCATAAATAGAATTTTCCTGCTTTGACTTGCTAAGTTAAACATCACACCTTTAGCGAATCAAAGATAATCACATCTCTAATTTTTAATGCAAAAAGGAAGTCAAGACAAATAAGAAGGCAAAAAAAAAACGTCACTTTTTATTGATATTCAAATATGTGAAAGTGATACAAAACGCACTTTTAATGTTACAACAAAGGAGTACAAAAAAGTCTCTCTTACTCAGCGAAAGGTTGCACTCACTCCTTGAAACTTTAAAGATACACAAAGTTTGTCTTCTTGACTATGGTCAACTTTCTCTCCTCTTGAGAAAAATAGTGTTTCTTAAGGTTGAAATGCAAGAGAGCATTCTGATTCCATCTGACCAACTGGTGCGAAGATCTTCAGAAGCTATAATACTTCACTTAATGGGAAGCTCCACCATAAGAAATTCATCCAATGAGCATGAATTTTTTGTCTCTATCACTTCTTTGAACAAGATCGGTGAAGGGAGGATCCGAAACCTTACTAGTGACATCCTCTTTCCCGTGACCTTCAAATGCGCCATACTTATTGTAATAAGGAAGGATCTGAGACCTTACTGGTGCATCATACCCAATAACGTCTTGATGTGTATCGAGAATCGTGCAAATCTTACTCGCCCTTAGACAAAAGTTCTGAATTCTCAAGTGGTCGCCAATCGAATGAACTGATCGTTTTATGTCTATCTTAATAGACGCGGCAAAGACACCAGAACCAGCACCATCGATACGGCGAAGACCTGCTAGAAGAAAAAACTCAAGGGTTATATCTCTGCAAAAGACAGCTGCAAAAGACAGAAAATAAGAATTCAGAAGCACGAAAGCGGGTCTCAAGTCATGAACTCAAAACACGAATCTTATATGTGAATCTCGCGTTTAAAGCTTCAGGACACAGAGTCTACCACACTCTGCAAAGATAGAAAATATGAATCCGAATGCACAACTCAACATTAGACTACCATCTGATGATTGAAACGTAGGGCATATTTTAAGGGCGCAGACATGGGCCATAAAAATTTTCTAAGTCATGAACTCCAGATGTAGGAATTATATGAGAGACCCACATCTAAGGCTGAGAGATACAAAGTTCACCACACTCGTATTT
This sequence comes from Agave tequilana, assembly GCA_038442645.1. Classification (NCBI taxonomy): domain Eukaryota; kingdom Viridiplantae; phylum Streptophyta; class Magnoliopsida; order Asparagales; family Asparagaceae; genus Agave; species Agave tequilana. Next base: position 73,445 of record JAVJIF010021616.1, read on the forward strand.
AAAGATCTCAAAACTGTGTCTAAGGCTTCGAGATGCAAAGTTCACCACACTCGCATATAAAGATCTAAAAAGAGCGCCTAAGGCTTTGAGATGCAGAATTCACCACTTTCGTATCTGAAGATCTCAAAAAAGCAGACACGACTCTTAAAATTTTCTATATCATGAACTCCAGAGGTGAAAATGCAGAATTCACCATGCTCATGTCTGAAGAACTTGGGACTCATAAATCTACAAGCTCGTGTTTTGTCAGTTAAATGCGAAGATTGTGTTTGCAGAGAATGGACGCAGGAATTTCAAGTCGACTGTTTAAACTTTAAGAAAGAAGTTTTAGAAGTTTTAGAAAGAGATCAAGAGACAGAGCATGAATGCATGGATTTCGAGTTGACTGTCTAAACTTCAAAAAAGAAGTTTCAAAAGTTTTAGAAAGAGATCAAGGGACAAAGTCTCTTTATGACCAGCGATGACAGAGCCCCAAAGAAACAGAGTCATATTATGGCAAAGGCCATTCCCTTCCTGAAGAAAAGTTCTTTAGAGGGGGGACATCATCCATTAAGACAGCCATGAAAGCATCAGAGAAGATGCTTTTTCATTTTGAAATCACTTAACAATGATAATCTTCAAAGAAGATTGCAAGGAAGCATCATAGCTTTGGGTTCTTTCAAAGAACTCTGAAAGTTTTTCAAAATGTAGGCTCGAAGAAGAAGACAGTCTAAGAACTCTAAAGGTTCTTTAGAGCACATGCTCGTGAAGAAAAATAGTCAAGATGAATGATTGTTAAGAGGCTCAAGGCCTATTTATAGGCTCGCTAATGGCCATTAATTAATGGCATAAAAATCAAAGCCGTTCTTAAAGGCAAATTAATAGCCTTAATTCTTGACGTGAATCTCAAATCTACTCTGAGTGAGACATATGGATATTTGCCCCGGGAAGTCCTAATGACACACATCCCTAACCATTAATGTCGGCTTTGCCGCGAAAGATCCAACAAGATCTTCGTGCGTAAAGAGTCGCGTCATTAGAATCATATCTTTATAAATGTAAGCGATGCTTAAGGACTACGTTTTTAAGTCTGCGTCCCTTAACAAACTGAGGACTGCGTCCCCTCCAATAAGTTGAAGAGCGCATCTCTTCAATAGCCAAGGGCCGCGTCCCTTCATCAATCCAGAGCCACGTCTCTTCAACAACCACGGGCTGCATCCTCGCGAGCAAGTTGAAGAGCGCATCTCTTTTATAGCCAAGGCCTGCATCCTTCATCAATTCAGGGCCGAGTTTCTCATCAATTCAGGGTTACGTCTCTCCTCAATTCAGAGCCACGTCCTCCCAATAATTCAGAGTCGTGTCTCTTAAAAATTCAAAGTCACGTCTCTCTTGCAAATTGATGTGTGTGATTTACATACATGTTTTATATCACTTTTTATGCCTATTATTTGCCATATTTAATGCTACATGGGTATTTTATTAGTGTTATTTTGTAGATTTTAAGTCACAAGCAAATTAGAAGAAAAAAGTGAAATTGACGATATCAAATGAACAAAAGAGATGCAGAATCATAGATCTGAAGCAGAAGAGGAACATCTCAATAGAGCCTACACGCAAAATTAGAAATTTCACAAAAATCTAGAACTGAAATGGACCAAGAGTTCGGCTACCCAGCTGTAGATTTCAGTCAAGCAGCCGTGGACCAGTCAACGAGAATGCCAACTCAGAGGTCAACACGAGTCAAAAAGCGGAGCGCCAATACAACAAGAAGTTCAGCCAGCCAGCCGAATTTTCGACCAGCTGGCGGCGGTGCTTATAGATAGAATTTTCCCGAAAATAAATAAGAAACTTAGATATTTGTATTCGACTAGAGTTATACTGCTCTCTGTTCGATATAAATGGCGCTAAGCCTCTTATAAAAAAACAACAATTTTATTCTCTCTTTTATTTTGAGCGAAAATCAATAAAATTCTGCTGTTAGCCATAAAATCTCATAGTACTTTCAGCAGAAATTTTTTTAAGGCTTTATCTTTATTGGTGCTCTCTTATCTTTCTCTTACATATATTTTTTTATTTTATTCCATAATCTATTCTGATATTATAATATATTCTATTTTCTTAGCTATGAACTAATTTTCTTTCACTAAGGGCCTGATGTAGGGATTGTATGATGATATAAGATTATGTTTTGTGCAAATTCTCCTATATGTTTTATAAAGTTTAAATCTTTTATACGCTAAGTTATTAAATCTTGTACCTAATTGTTACCATTAGTGCGCACAATTGATCAGAAGAATAGGTTAGAGTCTGAGAGGAGATAACTTAGCAAAAGCCTCTAAGATTAACAACCATAACTCGAAACTTTGAGACGTAAGAGTTGTGCAATCAAGTAGGAATATTCATCATACTTAATGCATCTTCTGACTAGCAATCTATTAGATCGAGAGATTGTGGATTCTAAATTTATAAGATAGAATTAGTATTGTTTGAGAAAAAATACTGATTAGGATAAGGAATTCTGATTGCTAGCACTAATAGGATGAATTAGAACAAGCAAAATTTTATCTGATAACAATTACCGAAATTATTATCCTAATTCATTTTATAATTAAAATAAACCTTTTTAGTAATAGTTTAGTTACAACATCTTCCAACTAAATTGATTATTCAAATAGAACTAGAAAAGATTAAGTTGGTACTTGAACAATAATCCTCATGGGAATGATACTCTACTCACTACTATATCACTTGAAAACGATTGGTACACTTCCTATTCAAATTTGCACATCACAAATCAGGGCCGTGTGTCACCAACAACAACTTAGTGTTGCCTGAGTTTCTCCTCTACAACTCCGAGCCGCGTCTCAGCAAATGGCTAAAAACTGCATTTCCACAATAGTTAAGAGTCACGTCGGCAAGAGCTACATTTTCTCATGCAACAAAGAGTCTGTCTAATCCTCAAACATAAAGAAGGAATAAAGGCGATACAAAATTTGATAACTTTTATTGTTTATATCAAATATGTAAAAGTGATACAAACACTCTCTTATTTGATAAGTGGAGTGTTATAAAAAAAAGGAGAGCTATAAAAAAGGAGGAGGGCCAATTCCGCTCAGCCAAAGAGTGAATCTAGTTGCGGAGGCACTGAATCTTATGCTGACGTGCTTTCTCAATCTCTGCCCAAGTTTGAACTCTCAATTCTTCTTCCGACAGGAATTTTTTTGTGGGAAGTTACGTTTGAAGAGAACAACTTAGAAGAACGGGCAGTAAGATTTTCTTGGACCTGCTTCTTCGCAACCTCTAACTCCTCTAGCATCTTCTTGGCAGTAGAAAGTTTCTACTCATTAACCTGAATAAAAGCTTGTGCCTTGGCAATAACTGCTGAGCATTGGCCATAACTTGCCCTGCGTTTTTGGTGATGGCCTCAAATTCTATAGTGTCATCAACCAATCTCTGGTAGCTGGCCTGAAATTTGTTGAGGTGATGGGCCTCCTCAGCCACCTACTTCTCCTTCTCCTTTTGTTCTATTCTTGAGCAGCAAGGAGCTTATTTAACATCAGCCGAGCCTCACCCTCCAGATTAGTCTTTTCCAAGGTCCTTAGTGTTGGCCCAAAGATTACACTCTCCATTTGTTTTTGGTTTTGATGATGACAAACCAAATATGAGCTATTTGGTACTAATAAGTTTATTAAGATGAGTTTCAGGTTTGTACAAATTTTGGAGGCCATTACTTGCTATTGCAACATCTTCTAGGTTCATGAAGCTATGAAGGCATAGTGCACATCAAGGAAGGATCATAGAAGAAGAAGGCTCTAGCAAGGATAGCATGGCTCAAAGTTTGTGAAGATTGCTATGCATACTTTATTTTTTAGTTTTATAGTTTAGAAGTTTGTTAAAGAATAGTGGATAGGTTTGAAGCTCTATCACACACGTTTTTGCGCACATGTTCATTCCAAAATAATTTCTTATAAATTATACAAAAATATTTTGCCTACAAATTTTTGCCTACAGATACATCTTTATATTTTATACTATTTCCTGTTCAAAAGTATTTTTGATAAAATCAAAATCCTCTTTGTTTTCTTTTCTAAAATTGATTTTTGACCTGATCTGGTCGACCGGGGCAGTCGACCGAGTCTGTGTCAGTCTGGTCCGGTCGACCGGACCAGTCGACCGAGGTTCTGGCAGATGCACGTATCCGTGTGCATGTCTGTCGGTCGACCGACACGATCGACCGGACTATAGTTTTTGCTCTCTGGTTTTTCCGGTCGACCGGGACGGTCGACCGGGACGGTCGACCGAATGCCTGTAACGGTCATAATTTTGTACTAGCGGTCGACCGCACCGGTCGACCGAGCTAGCCGTTGAACAGTAACGGGCAGTTTTTTAAAGAGCTGTTTATTTTTGTCTTTTTGTGTTTAAAATTCGTTTAAGGATATATTTTGAGTTAATTACCTCCTAAACATCAGTAATTAAATTTTATCCCTAAACCCTAGCCCTCTCCTATAAATAGGGGTGTTGGAGAGAGATTTGTTACAACAATTTTTTGCTAGAAAATTCAAAAGTTTAAGGCTTTCAAAAGAGACTTGTTTCTTGGTTTTTGTGCTGAATTTCTCACTGATTTTCTGAAGGGTTTTCAAATACTCTCTGATTTAATTTTCTTTCTTCACTTACAACAAGAGCTTCATTCCTACTCAATATTCTCTAAGGACCTTTGTAAGGGAAGAGATATTTGAAAGAGAGAGTTTGTGGCCTTTTGACTACCAAGGAAATTACTTGTACCTGAGATTGTAGGAGTTGGGTACTCCATTGTATTTGAGATCTTTGTGATAGTGGAAGTGGTCGGTATCCTTCTGGGGAAGGCGGGGAGTAGAGCTGGGTGCTCGAACCTCGATAACATATCCTTGTGTTTGCGATTGGTTTACTTTTCTTGTTCTTACACTCCTTACTCTACTTTGCTTGCACTTATTAATTGCTCATCATATTCATTGTCATACTTAATTGCTTGCATTCATCTTGTGATTCTTGATTGGTGATTGTTGTAGCTTTAAATTTTAAATTGCCCTTTGATTAGCATTATCACCTATTCACCCCCCCTCTAGGTGATTTTCAATTGGTATCAGAGCTTGGACTCTAGGTTTGGCTTAACATCCATAGAGAGATCCTTAAAATATTGCTAATCAACATTTTCATTCATCCATTCATACACTAGTAAACATGGCCGACAACATTAAATCCCCACCTAAATTTGATGGCCTAAATTTTCCCATTTGGAAGGTTAGGATGACTATATTTTTGCAATCACTAGGTAGCTTGGTAGCTAAATCCTTGACCAAACCCTACATAGCACCCGATAGTGATGAAAGTACATGGTCCGACTTCAATTTTAGAGAATATGAGGCTAACTCAAAAGCCCAAAACTCCCTTTTAACCGCCTTGAATGAGGATGACCTTACACGGGTAATTCATTGCCAATCCGCCTATGAGATTTGGCAACACTTATTGGTCACACATGAAGGGACTTCACAAGTCAAGAGAGCTAAGATAGATCTCTTGAGGTCTCAATATGAATCATTTAAAATGCTTGATGATGAATCCATTGATTGTATGATTACTCGTTTCACTAAAATTACAAATGGTCTTTCTTCATTAGGTGACGTCATCTCCAACGATCAAAAGGTGCGCAAAGTGATACGGGCTCTTCCTCTATCTTGGGAAATCAAGGCCACCACCTTAAAGGAGTTGAACGACAAGGACGAGATGGACATCATTAGTCTCATTGGGAACCTAAAGACCCATGAGATGGAGAAGAAGGCAAGAGAAGAAGCCACTACTTCAAAGAAGAAATCCATAGCCTTCAAGACTTCATCCACCAATGATGACGATGATGAAGACGAAGAAGAAGATGAGGAGCTAACTCTACTTGTGCGGAATGTCAAGAGGTTGTACCGAAAGAACAAGTTCAACTTCCGGAGAAAATTCGAAGGCAAAGAGGAGCGGAGGATCATTTGCTATATTGCCGCAAACCCGGACATATCATGGCGGATTGTCCGGAGTTCAAGAAGAAGATGACTTCCTCCTTCAAGCCAAAGAAGCCGGAGGAAAAGAAAGCATACAAAGCAACATGGGATTCGGAAAGCGAGTCCGAAGAGGAGGTGGATCAAGCTAATATGTGTTTCATGGCAAACACACCTAAGGTAACCCCTCAATCCCTTGATGATGAAGATGATGAACTAAGTAAGGAAGTTCTAGAACATGCCTTTGTAGAACTTTCTGAAACTTATGATAATAAGAAACTTGAATGCTTAAAATTACAAAAAGAAGTTGCTTTTCTTAAGAATCAACTTGCCATTGTTTCTAAAGAAAAAGATGATGTTTCTTCTAATTTCATTTCCATGCAAAAAGAATTTTGTGCCTACAAGAGTTCTTGTAAGGCAAAATCTCCTATTATTGATATAAAAGAAATTTCTTCTTTTAAATCTAAAATAAATGATTTTGAAAAAGTTTTAAAGGATTGTGCTTTTAACACTAAGAAACTTGAGGACATGTTTTCTAAAAAGCACACTTCACATGCTAAGACTCCCCATGCTCACACTACAAATAACACTCCTCATGCTAAATCTTTTCATGCTCAAAATTCTCATGCTCACAAATCACACACTCACTATGCTTTTAAATATGGTAGAGTGTATAGATGTACTTATTGTGGTAAGAATGGACATTTGGCTAAATTTTGCTATGACCAAGTAAATAGAACCAATAATCTTGTTTGGGTCAATGAAACTAACTCTCTAGGACCCAAGAAAATGTGGGTACCAAAATCAAGTCCTAAATTATTTGATGTAGGTACACACCAAGGCTCTAAGACGTAGGGAGCGGTGGTACCTTAATAGTGGTTGTTCAAGACACATGACATGGGACATCAATAACTTCACAACCCTATCAAGGTACATGGAAGGTGGCACCGTCACCTTCGGGGATGACTCCAAAGGAACTATCATCGGTATAGGTAACATTCAAATTGGTGCATCTCCTATTATTGAGAATGTTATTTTAGTTGATGGTTTGAAACATAATTTGCTTAGCATTAGTCAACTTTGTGACCGTGGACTTAAAGTTGTTTTTGATGATACTTCTTGCAAGATTTTTGATGTTAAATCTAATGATTGTATTCTTACCGGTTTTCGTGATAATAATGTTTATATTATTGACATGCTTAATTTAGATTGTTCTACTAAATGCTTGAATGCTTTTGATGAAAATTCTTGGCTTTGGCATAGAAGATTAGGACATGCATCTTTTGACCATATTTCTAGGATTAATTCAAAGGAATTGGTGAAGGGTATACCTTGCTTGAATTTTGAGAAAGACCGCATTTGTGGTGCGTGCCAACTTGGGAAACAAACCAAGTCTTCCTTCAAACCAATCAAGGATATCATGTCAACTAGGCCTTTAGAATTAATTCATATGGATCTTTTTGGACCAACTAAAACTAAAAGTTTAAATGGAAGTAGATTTGCATTTGTTTTGGTTGATGATTTCTCCCATTTTACTTGGGTTTTCTTTTTGCAACATAAAGATCAAACTTTTTCTCATTTTAAGATTTTTCGAAAAAGAGTTGAAAAAGAAAAGGGTTTTCCGATTTTGAGAATAAGGAGTGATAGAGGTGGTGAGTTTGTTAACCAACTCTTCATGACTTATTGTGATGAAAAGAGAATTAAGCATGAAATGTCTTGTCCTAGAACTCCACAACAAAATGGAGTAGTAGAAAGGAAAAATAAAACACTTCAAGAGATGGCTAGGACAATGATAAGTGAATATGACCTCCCTCAATATTTATGGGCCGAGGCCGTAAACACCGCATGCTATATATCGAATCGTATTTATTTATGCAAAAATTCTTCAAAAACTTCTTTTGAAATGTATCATTCTAGAAAACCAAATGTTGCATATTTTAAAGTTTTTGGATGCAAGTGTTTTGTTTTGAATACTAAGGATAATTTGGGTAAATTTGATGCTAAGGCTTATGAGGCTATCTTTGTTGGATATTCCTCTACTAGCAAAGCATATAGAGTTTTCATTAGATCTTCTCAAACCATTGAAGAATCCATGCATGTTAAGTTTGAAGAATCTAATGTGTTTGTTGAGAATGTTGTAGAGATTGAACCATTAGGTGAAAACATGGAGAAACTATCCTTGAAGGACTCACCCGCGCAAGAAGATAAGCAAGAATCTATAGGTGAAGTTCAAGAGGATAAGGAGGAAAGCACTCAACCGCTTCCTAAAGCTTGGAGATACGCTACAAATCATCCTAAGGAGCTCATCTTGGGTGATGCATCTAAAGGAGTCACAACGCGCTCCAAACTCCATGACCTATGTGGTAACTTTACATTCATTTCTCATTTTGAACCAAAAGGCATTCTCGAAGCCGAGACGGACCCATATTGGTTGCTTGCCATGCAAGAGGAACTCAATCAATTTGAGCGCAACCAAGTTTGGCACCTTGTTCCTAAGCCCCACTATAGACCAATAATTGGTACTAAGTGGATATTTAGAAACAAGATGGATGAGTCCGGAAATGTCATTAGGAATAAAGCTAGGTTAGTGGCCCAAGGTTACACTCAAGTTGAGGGAATTGACTTTGAGGAGACCTTTGCACCCGTAGCACGGCTTGAAGCCATACGGATGACACTAGCTTTTGCATGTTTTAAAAATTTTAAACTTTTTCAAATGGATGTGAAAAGTGCATTTTTGAATGGTTTTATTAATGAAGAAGTTTATGTTTCTCAACCTCTCGGTTTTGTTGATCATGTTCATCCCGATTTTGTTTTTAAACTTGATAAAGCTTTGTATGGATTGAAACAAGCTCCAAGAGCTTGGTATGAAAGGCTTTCTAGTTTTCTCATTTCAAATGATTTTATTAAAGGCAAAGTAGACACAACTCTTTTTACTAAGCATGTTGATAATGATATTTTAATTGTGCAAATTTATGTTGATGATATAATTTTTGGATCTACTAATGAGCTTTTATGCAAGGATTTTGAGAAGGTCATGCAACTTGAATTTGAAATGTCTTCAATGGGTGAGCTCAATTTCTTCCTTGGACTCCAAATCAAGCAATTGCAAGACGGAACCTTCATTATGGGCTTGAAGGATCAAAGGCTTGCAACACTCCAATGGCAACTACAACCAAGCTTGATAAGGACGAACAAGGTAAAAATGTTGATATTAAATTATATAGAAGCATGATAGGAAGTCTTTTATATTTGACGGCAAGTAGGCCGGATATCATGTTTAGTGTGTGTCTTTGTGCTAGATTTCAATCGTGTCCTAAAGAGTCTCATCTTATTGCGGTAAAACGCATTATTCGTTATATTAAGGGCACTATTGGAATGGGTCTTTGGTATCCGAAAACTAGAGATTTTTCAATGACTAGCTATTCGGATGCCGACTATGCGGGTTGTAGAGTAGATAGAAAGAGTACTAGTGGGACATGTCAATTTCTTGGTAATTGTCTTGTTTCATGGTCCTCTAGGAAACAAAATTCCGTTGCTCTCTCAACCGCCGAGGCGGAGTATGTTGCCGCGGGGGCTTGTTGTGCACAAGTCCTTTGGATGAAACATACTCTCCTTGATTTTGATTTGCACTTTGATCATATAAAAATATTTTGTGATAATACTAGTACTATACACATGACCAAAAATGCAAATCAACATAGTAAGACCAAGCACATTGAAATTAGATATCACTTTCTTAGAGATCATTTTGAGAAAGGTGATATAGATATTGATTATGTTTCCACGGATTTACAACTAGCCGATATTTTCACTAAACCTCTTGATTTTGCTAGATTTTCGTTTATTTGTGGAGAACTTAATGTTTGTATTATTGAATAGACATGTTTTCTCATAACCCTTTTTGATGTATGACAAAAAGGGGGAGAATAAGTTTACATGGACAAAAATAAGTTCATTTGGTCTTGGTTCCATATGAATTTATATGTTTTGGTTTTATGAGTTTTGTGTTTTAAGTTTTGTGTTTTATGAAATTGAGAACTCTTGTATTTTGTGTTCTATTGGTATTATTTCAATTTGGTTTCATTTGATATCAAGAACATGTTTTTATGTTTTCTATGAATTCTTATTTTGAGTTCTATTGGTATTATTTCAATTTGGTTTCATTTGATATCAAGAACATGTTTTTATGTTTTCTATGAATTCTTGTGTTTTGAGTTGTTTTGAGTTTAAGTATATAGCACAATTTGAGGGGGAGTTCTCTCCTCCCCTATATTTTTGTTTATAACCTATTTGTTTTGTCATCATCAAAAAGGGGGAGATTGTTGGCCCAAAAGGTTACACTCTCCATTTGTTTTTGGTTTTGATGATGACAAACCAAATATGAGCTATTTGGTACTAATAAGTTTATTAAGATGAGTTTCAGGTTTGTACAAATTTTGGAGGCCATTACTTACTATTGCAACATCTTCTAGGTTCATGAAGCTATGAAGGCATAGTGCACATCAAGGAAGGATCATAGAAGAAGAAGGCTCTAGCAAGGATAGCATGGCTCAAAGTTTGTGAAGATTGCTATGCATACTTTATTTTTTATTTTTATAGTTTAGAAGTTTGTTAAAGAATAGTGGATAGGTTTGAAGCTCTATCACACACGTTTTTGCGCACATGTTCATTCCAAAATAATTTCTTATAAATTATACAAAAATATTTTGCCTACAAATTTTTGCCTACAGATACATCTTTATATTTTATACTATTCCCTGTTCAAAAGTATTTTTGATAAAATCAAAATCCTCTTTGTTTTCTTTTCTAAAATTGATTTTTGACCTGATCCGGTCGACCGGGGCAGTCGACCGAGTCTGTGTCAGTCTGGTCCGGTCGACCGGACCAGTCGACCGAGTTTCTGGCAGATGCACATATCCGTGTGCATGTCTGTCGGTCGACCGACACGGTCGACCGGACTATAGTTTTTGCTCTCTGGTTTTTCCGGTCGACCGGGACGGTCGACCGAATGCCTGTAACGGTCATAATTTTGTACTAGCGGTCGACCGCACCGGTCGACCGAGCTAGCCGTTGAACAGTAACGGGCAGTTTTTTAAAGAGCTGTTTATTTTTGTCTTTTTGTGTTTAAAATTCGTTTAAGGATATATTTTAAGTTAATTACCTCCTAAACATCAGTAATTAAATTTTATCCCTAAACCCTAGCCCTCTCCTATAAATAGGGGTGTTTGGAGAGAGATTTGTTACAACAATTTTTTGCTAGAAAATTCAAAAGTTTAAGGCTTTCAAAGAGACTTGTTTCTTGATTTTTGTGCTGAATTTCTCACTGATTTTCTGAAGGGTTTTCAAATACTCTCTGATTTAATTTTCTTTCTTCACTTACAACAAGAGCTTCATTCCTACTCAATATTCTCTAAGGACCTTTATAAGGGAAGAGATATTTGAAAGAGAGAGTTTGTGGTCTTTTGACTACCAAGAAAATTACTTGTACTTGAGATTGTAGGAGTTGGGTACTCCATTGTATTTGAGATCTTTGTGATAGTGGAAGTGGTCGGTATCCTTCTGGGGAAGGCGGGGAGTAGAGCTGGGTGCTAGAACCTCGATAACATATCCTTGTGTTTGCGATTGGTTTACTTTTCTTGTTCTTACACTCCTTACTCTACTTTGCTTGCACTTATTAATTGCTCATCATATTCATTGTCATACTTAATTGCTTGCATTCATCTTGTGATTCTTGATTGGTGATTGTTGTAGCTTTAAATTTTTAAATTGCCCTTTGATTAGCATTATCACCTATTCACCCCCCCTCTAGGTGATTTTCACTTAGTTCCTTCAAGTATATCCCCAGCTATTTGACTTGCATCAGGTATGCCTTAGCTTGCTCTAAACTTTCAATATGACGGATGCTCTCGATCCGATTTTCAAGAAGCATTCAGGAAAACTCGAAAGAACTCCTCCCAGAAAGAACCAATTCGATGCAGGACTTTAGGCAGTGAAGAATTTTTGCACCATCTGATTAGTCAATTCTTCCATGATGTCCTTGGCTTGAGCTAACTCTGTCGATGCACTCTCAAACCCTGTTTCTATGATTGTGCGAACGGTGTCCGTAGAGGCAGAAGCCATTTCACTTAGTACAGAGACGAGGCCACTAGCAGGTTCCATCAAAGCCAAAGTTGTGACTGGCACCTCTAAGATTGTTACTGTGGCAGCTCTAAGGTGACAGGCTTAGGGACAGACTTCACGGTACTTTGTTCAGCTGTTGAAGTCTGAAGTGTGTTGTCCTCTTCGCTAGTGCTTGCCATGGGCTCTTCTACTTGAGCCACCCCGGTACTCTCTGTAATTATAACATCAATGTTAGCGATAATGATGAAAATGAGAGTATATAGCGAATCTTTGTTCTCTTACCAAACTGAGGAATTGAAGATGATAAATCCTTTGGCAGGCTACTCTGGGATGAGGGTTCCCGGTTTTGGTGGTTGTACCCTCGAAGATCGTTCCAGCAGCAGAAACTTCAAGGCCCTTAGGCTAGACCAGCTCCTTAATTATCTCCTCAATATAAGAGGAGGTTATAGCTCTAACATCGGTGGCAACTTCTGCAAATAACAGTCACGTGAGCGTTAATATAATGCTCATACGAAGAAAAAACAAGTGAGATAGAAGAAATACCCTCAGTAGTGGCCACCTCTCCCGATGACGAAACCGTTGCTAGAACATCTATCTGCATCTCTTCCTCGAAAATATGTGAAAACTTGCTAGTGTCTATAAGCGCAGGTTCATTGTCAAAGTAAGCTTCATCTCCTAAATAGCCACAATGTTCTTCAGACAACGAAAATGACACTTGAACAAGGAGGCCTCAGTGGCTGGAATATTTTAATTACAAGTGAAAGCAGTGACAATTACCGTAGAGCTTTGCGCTAACGGGTCGTGTCCACGAGGAGGAATGCGATAAAAGATTTTTGATGTTTTAGTTCAAAAAGCAAAGAATGGTGTCGGTGTTTTTTATGTTGAAAAGAGAATGGAGAGTAAGGATGAGATTTTAAAGAAAAATGGAAAACTTAGAAAAGGCTTTAGAAAGGTGATTTTTTAAAACAAATGTTGAAGATTGTTTGGTTGTTTGTTTTAATATGAAAAGGATCTGGTCTCACTATCTTACTACTCAACGATATATTTTTCTCTTGAAATTCCAAGTGCCGCACTTGATCATAGGCAAAAACTTAAGCTTGAGTTTCAAAAGTCTTAAGCAAATAAGATTGTTTGAAAAAGTTTTAACTCTTTTTCTTAAGAAATCCTTTTGAACTGAATGTTAAAATCATCAAGTTGTCTTTCAAGTATGAAATAAAAACAAGTTCAAGTGATGTTTTAAAAAATAGAAGTTTAAAAATCCAAACCCATCCTCATGTGCCTTCAAGAACACGTTCAAAGAAGAAAGGCTTAGTTTAAAGCATACATATGATTCCATTGGGTTCTTTACATCAAAATCATTCAAAATAAGGGAAGGATTGGAGAGAGATAATAGTGAGCCCAGAAAAACAAATTTAACTACTCATGATTAATGTAAAACAAGACATGTAAATGAAATAACACATACCCGTGAATTGAAAAAGAAGAGAAGCCTAGAACCATTATTGATGTCACTTCAACTTCAGATTACAATAACTCTTTTTCTCTCTCTCACTTGTATATGGACTGAACTGTGACTTAAAAATAGAGATACAACTTCTCAATACTATCTAACAAAGAACCTAAATACTAAAAGTAAAGAAAAAAACTTAAACTAATTTTTAGTCCTTTCTTCTCTGAAAAATGCAGTATTTATAGGGAAAAACCAAACAGGGGAGCGCGTACGAAGATAGGGGGAGAAAATGCTCCGACAACTGACTTAACCAAGCTGCGAAAATGTGGCTTTAGCCACATTTTCGCGGCCAAGGTATCACCAAGTGGCCACATCCGGTTGGTGGTACTCCCTGGTTTAGTGATACGCCTTTATCTCTTGCTAGTTTTCCCGTTTCAGCTCTTGGATTTGACAAAACTGCCTTTTATCTTTGGCTTTAACCAATTGATTTGAGAAGATTTATTTTTAACCGGTTTTCAACTTCTCTGATTTTTTATGATCTGTCCTGATTTTCTGATTTTGAATTAATTCTGAATTAAATCAGAATTTTGTTGAGCTTTTGGGCTCATTTCTCTTCCCTTTCCTTTAGCAATGGGCCTTGCATTTTATAAAAAAAATAAAACTTATTGATAGAATTTATTAGATAATAAACATGGTAATGTGATAATATATATGCAATATATGTGACCGGTCACATCCCCACACTTACCTTTTGCTCGTCCTCGAGCAAGACATCAAAACTAATCCTAATCAATTATTAGACCACTTTCGCAGGTCATTCGATTGCACTGAGCATGTGCAACAAGCCCTTAAATCTCTAGGTTATCCCTAGAGGACGAGTTTTATCTCGTGAGGGTTTTCAATGAATTGCACCCACAAAATCTATAAAGAAAGAGAAAAAATGTTAGTATTTTCGAAAAGCATTTTGAAAAGAGAGAAAATATTTGAGGTACTTTTGTAAGAGTTAAAGTAATCTATGAGTTGTAGGAAAATCTAACTTTTCATTCCTAGACTTAGTATCTACTCAAAAACATGTTATCAATCAAAGTAAGGAGTCAAATTGTATTTCTCATCTAATCTATTGCTTTACCCTAATTCATATGCACTTTCGTGACCGTGAAGTTTTGACTAAGGGTTCTTTAACATTAACTCTTATGCCTTATTTATTTTTATTTTTGGTGATATTATTCCTTAATTTCATTAGGCTTTCTAATCTGCTCATGTAACGAGCCTTTAGTCGGTGACACTATAACTGGACAGTCTTGAGGCACGAGGTGAGAAAACACCCCTAAGGACTTAAACACTCGAGCAAATAAGGCCACGAAATCAAGTGTTTTTATTTATAAAATATACCCTTTTGGGCATGAATACTTATGCTTCATGAGGCATGAATACCCAGCTTAATCAGAGGACTTATATATATATATATATACACATATATATATATATATATATATATATATATATATATATATATATATATATATATATATTCAAACTTATCAATTATCTTTTGCATAAATACCAAGGCTTGCTTAGGTCAAAGCACCTAACTAATCAATAATTAGATTTGTTTTCATATACATATACATATATATATATATATATATATATATATATTTTAAAAGGCATAAGAATCTTTGTTTTTGAACCCTAAGTGTGTAAGTGTATAAAGTGTGCATATTTCTTTAAGGTAAAGATCAAGACTAAATTACTTTCACCAATTTTTTTCCTAACCCTGAAAATTAAACAAGTCATCTTATTTTGATCAAGTATACGAAATCCTAATTATGATTTTCCTATTCTTTAAAATTGACTTAATTTCTGACAAAAAATATATCAAAATATTGTTCTTTACTTTCATTTATATATATATTTTTTCCTCTTTTTTTAATAGTTATATTAGTCATGTTAGAGCCCTCCCCCACACTTATCTCATGCATTGTCGTCAATGCATGTTTGTAATGCATGAATGCATGAAATAAAGTTAAAAAAAGGTGCATAATATATATATATATAGTGTACAAAAATATGTACAACATCATGTTTCTCCCACACCTAAATCTTTTTAGGTCACATCCCTCTAGCTCTCTTCCCATCAGTCCAATGGGTTCTCTTTACAGGGCATAGTAGGGAGGTCAATCTTTTTGTTATTTTAACTCTCTTCCTCCACAGTCTCACCTTCCTTAAGCCTTTCTTCCTTAGATGTCTACATCCATTATTCAAAAATTGTTCACCATCATACTTCTCAGTTAGAACTTCCTCACTTGAATGCTTAGAAATTCTAACTCACTTCTATACATCTCCTCAAAATTTAGATCGACACTTTCCCCTGGAGGTGTATAATTAACCAAAATATCCCTAGTCGGTCCATCAAAACACATGAGTTCTTCTTCAAAGAGGTTTTCAAAGATTAGGTCAATCGGAGGTCCTTGAATTATATTCTCATGCGATATATCATTGTTGGCTCATCGAAAGTGAAGATATTCAAATCAATTTTTTTTTAAAGAGGACTCTAAAATTAGGATCTCTAACATCTGTCTTCTCATTAATATAATCGCATTCATTCTTAAATAATTCATCATGAAACAGAGACTCATTCTCTATACCTTCACTTTCTTCATCACAATTGTTCTCAACATAGTTTACCTCAAACGTTTGATCTCTTATCATACGAGGTTATTTTTTTAGGTTGAAGACATTGACTTCTCTAGTCATGTCCCCAAAGGTTAACCTCATGGACCCATTCCTACAATTGATAATAGCGTTGGCAGTAGCAAGGAATGGGTGCCTTAGGATAACAGGAGTTTGAGCTCTAGGATTGACACAGGTTGTGTCTCACTAACTATTAAATCAACGGGATAGATAAACTCCCCGACCCGGATAAGGACATCATTAATTTTTCCATTGGAACCTTCACTGAACGGTCAGCTAATTGGATTATGACTTGACTTGGACTAAGATCCGCCAACCCAAGTTGTTGATAAACTGAGAATAGAAGCAAGTTGATACTTGCCCCCAAGTCAAGAAGTGCTAATCTCGGCTTGTCCTATAGTGCGGGAAATGGTGAGACAACCCAGATCCTTATACTTGACAGGGATCGGACCTGACAGTAGCTCACTAATGTTTTTGGCTAAGAATTCATTCTTGGGTACAGTAGTCTTTCTCTTCTTGGTGCACATGTCCTTAAGAAATTTTGCATAAGATGGGACTTGTTGGATGGTATCAAGAAGTGGCACATTTATCTTCACTTGGTTGAAGATCTCAATTATCATATATATGTGTGGATCTTGCTTGTTATTTTTCAGCCTATTAGGAAATTGTATTATAGGCTTGTGCATCTGAGTGGTTGACTTATCCGTTTTAGATTCGTCAGATTTGAAAAGATTGGGACTAGATGAGGTGTATGCTTGAATGTGGTTGTGCTGAACAGGATTGGAATGGTGTTGACATTTGATTATTAATTTTCTTTCCCGACCCCATTGTATGAACATCATTACATTGATTCAATGATTGAATCTCAGCCAAATGAGCTTGTTGAGAATTCCAACGATTTATTACTGGCTGACTAGGCAAGGTAACCTTTTGCCCTCATTCTGTAGGTTGTCTAATTGGCTCATTTGAACCTCTAGCCTTTGTATTGTTTGCTTCAGGAATCTTGGTTCTTCATGTACCTTTCCATATTTCTATAAAATCAGTCATTCTCCTTTCAAGTTGAGGATTCTGGAAGGAAGATGGCGGAGCTTGGTTGGGAAAGTTTTACTAATAGTTTAAAAAATTGTTGGAAGAATTTTGACAGTAATTTGGAAAGTTGGGTTGATAATTAGAAGAATTATTGGAATGATGGAAGTGGCTTGAATGGTTTGACCGTTAGTGGTCATTGTTATTTTGGCTTTATGAGAAATTCGGGTGATTTCTCCAGCCAGGATTATACGTTTGTGCATAAGGATTATTGTTCGGCCTTAAAAAGGCCACATTCATCGGTCAGGATATTATTGCTGATCTTGAAACACAGGACATTCCTCAACACATGACTCATGGCTTGACACTATGAACAGTCTGGAGTTGAAAATTATTTTGGGCTGACTTGATTGATTGGACTTGGTTCCTTAGTTTCTAGAACTTTTACTCTTCTCGCTAGGTTTGCTCTCCTAGCCTCGTTAGCTATGGATAATTCAACTGAATGGAGACCTCCTGTTAAAGAGATAGAGTTGGAATTTCTCGAGTTTTCACTAGTTGGTTCCTATTGGATAGTCTTTTTAGGTAGATCCTCATATAAATCCCATCCTTCATTCTCATTCTTCTGCAAGAGTCCCCCTTGCCACATGGTTTCTAAGAGGGTCTTGGTTGAGTAGTCTAAACCATCATAAAGAATTTGGTATTGTCGTCATTTCTCTATTCCATGATGAGGACATTGGATAAGGAGGTCTTTAAAACGTTCAAAGTACCTCCAAAACAGTTTACTAGGTTCTTTCTTGAAATGCATGATATTCTACATAACCAGTGTATCTTATAAATTGGATAGAATTTTTTCAAGAAGACCTTGATGAAACCATCCTAGGATATGATAGAGCCGGCCGCTAAGCTGTAAAGCCATTCCCTGACTAAGTCCTTAAGAGAAAATGGGACAAATCTCATTCTAATACAATCATCCACAAGGTGTGGGATTTTCATCATTAAGCATGCTTCCTCAGATTCTCTTATGAAGAAATAAGCATCTTCGGACTCTAAGCCATGGAACTTAGAGAGTGTGTTGATGAACTGAGGCTTAAGCTTAAAGTTATGTTCACCAACAGATGGAAGTTAAATGCAAGATGAAAGTGAGATTCTAATGGGATAGAACTGATTAGTCTACAATCATGCACTATTATATCGCATTTCCCCACCAATTTATGAATAAAATGTCAGTCTAAACCGTATTTTGGTCTCTCTTGTAGATAAAATAGGAGTTTAAGGGTAAAGAAGTAATAAGAGCTTAATTAAACCCAATTTAAGGTAATTAAATCCGCAATTCTTAGAGGCCAAGCAAGGGATCTTCTAGAAGATACATCGAACCTAGACTCTTGCGCACGTCAGACGAATATTCGGGCAAAAATACCAGGATTGGGATATACCAGGAAAGTCCTAGAAGTGACGGGGACCCGCTCGCCAAAACCAGGGACTTACGTCCCTGGTATTGCCGCAGATCCATGGAAATTGCCACGTTTCCATAGCAATTGGGTGGAGTCACGTCTTCTAGAAGGACTCTTTGCCTATATAAACTCCTGTAGAGGCCCTAAACGCAAGTAGTTTTTGATTTTAAGCTAGGTTTCTATCTTTAGTGTAGTATCGGGTAGGTGTTCTTCATTTCTTTTATTTTGTATTGTTATTTCGTTTTTAGATCTTGTACTAGGGCTGAGAGATTCAGAGAGAGATAGAGAGGGATTAATGTAATAGATGGTGAGAATCCATATAAAGGTGCCTCCTTTCTTCTCCATTGTAATCTTCTTCATCTTCTACATGATGTTTAGCTAACTTCTTCTTCTTATGGCAATCTAACTACTAACCACTAACCATCTAACCACTTACTTAATAATCCACATGAATCTAATAGCCTCTAAAAGGCCTTGCTCTTGCAAGAGCCATTGATGGCTCATGATGATGGATTCTAACATTCTAATATTTCTAACATCTAACCCACTAACTTGCTAACTTGCAATGTCTTCTTTATTTCATGCTTACCTCTAACTGGTTTTGATGATTTAATAGTATCTTGCAACTTGTTATGTGGTATGGATGTGTTGTTTGAATGTAGAAGAATAATCTTATGGGCCATGCGCTGTATCGTCTCTTGAAGCCAAGGATTAGTGATGGCCGACGATCCATGTGAGGCACCTATCATTAAGAGGTTAGCATGATTAGTGGAGCAATTAGTAGTTGTAGCCATGAGTTTTCTTTTATCTTATTTTAAAAATTATTTCCAAAATCCTTTTATCATTTTTCTATCGAAGTTTTCACCATCCTCTTAGTTCACCTTTGTTTCATCTTCTTTTCTATTTTTTTTTTCAAACCACTTTTCTCTTTTGTTTCTACATCACCATTTTCATCGCTCTCCTCATCTACCACATGCTTGATTTCCTTTTCTTTTCTTTTATTTTCTTTTTCTAATTCTTTAATAAAGAAGAATATTTAACATATGACGTGAATAAAAACTGTTAATGCTTCTATCGCCTCCCGTCCCTGTGGATTCAACCTGTTGAGCCAATGCTATAACAGAAGTATCGAGGGAACATTAGCACATATGAGCTTTTACATTGATTTCATGAATACACACATTTTCGAGTGCTAGTTCCGCCCCGATCAAATTTTTGGCGCCGTTGCCGGGGAACGGGAATGGTTTTGATTTCATATTTTTGTTAACATTTTTCCTCTCTGTTTTTGTGTGGAGGATATTCTTTATAGGATCTTAACATTGCAGAACAAAAGCTAACTTTGCATCTCCCTGCTCTAGAAAGCAGGGACCTAGCTTCTAAAGACAAGTCGCGCAAACGCAACATATGCCGCGTTGGTAACCATTGTGTATCTTGTTGTGCTGGGATGTGTTCATTGTAATAGCTAGTTGATTGATCGGTCGCTAAGATTGCACATTTATTATCATATCTCATACTTATTATAAAATAACTCTGTTTGTTCCTAATTATTGTTTAATTTGTTTGTAGGCCCATTCCTAAAGGAGAGTGAAGAGAAATAGCCCAAAAGCCCATCAAATTCTGATTTAATTCAGAATAACTTTGAAATCAGGGAATCAGGGCAAATCCTGTCAAATCAGAGAGGTTAAAAACAGGTTGAAATGAATCAAATCAAGTGGTTGAAGCCAAAGATCAAGGCCATTTATCACAATTCCGGAGCTGTAACGAGAAATCCAACTGAAGATAAAGCCAGAACGCGAAACCAGGGAATTCCACCAACAGGGTGTGGCCACCTGGACACACCATGGCCGCGAAAACGCGACAAAAGCCGCATTTCTGCGGCTTTGTTAGGGAGTTAGGGGGAGCATTTGCTCCCCCATCTTATCACGCCTCTCCCCTCTGGGTTTTTGCCTATAAAAGACATGTATTTCACTGTAAATGGGACGACCAAGCAGAGAATAGAACTTAGGCTAATTTGTAGTTTGTAACTTAGGTTTTTTTTTATGTAATTTTTACTTTTCTTTATGTAACTAAGAGGAGAAACGAGTTTCATGGAGGAAGGAGATCAAGCTTGTACTGAGATGACACCGTGTAAGTAAGTCTTTTCTTTCATTGTTATTAGAATCAAATCGAAGTTTTTTTTTTCTTTCTTTACTCTTGTTTTCTTTTACTCTCGTTTGATGTGTTGTAATCCAAGAGAATCCAATAGCCTCGAGACTGCTTAGCCGTTGCGAGTACCCTTGATGGCCTATGGTGATGAACAACCCTTCTCTTGCTAGTATAGTTTGCCATTTTATTTGTAGTGTAGATCGAGAATGCGGAAGATCCTATACGCCATGCTTGATTGCCTTCAAAGATAAGGTAAGTCGTCGCAATGGATCCAAGGTATATGAGCACTGAAGAGGTAAGTAATTTTTAGGTTGTCTTTTTTTCTTTTATTCTTTAGTTTCAATATCAAATCTCCAACCATTTTTTATCACCCTTCTCAATTTCTTTGTATATAATCCATTTTTCATTTTTCCACCTTCTCAATCTACCACTTTCTTCCTAATTCAACTTTAACAATTATTCCTTTTTCTTTTAAAAAACTAAAGAAGAATTTTAACCATTAATGGTATCTTAAAAGAGCACTTACTAAAAAGCTTCTATCGCTAGTCCCTCCTTATGGATCACAACCCGCATAGCCACTTGCTATCGCGGTAGAATTGAGTAACTTGCACTCTTTATTCTAAATCTGAAATTCTGTATTTTTATGCAGGTTTAACCTCAATCAAATTTTGGCGCCGTTGCCGGGGAGGGACGGTAAGTTACTCCCTTTAAAAGTTTACATTTTTGGTTAACTTTCTTTGTTTTTTGTACAGATTTAACAATAAGGAATTCTTGCTGCAGTGGACACATAAGTGGCCTTGGACTCTGCTCAAGAAAGCAGAGCCAAGAAGCCCTCAGATTTGATACATTCCAGTGGCAAAACTGAGTGAACTTCTAACCTGTATTTTTGCAGGTTGGCTGAATTGAAAATCTGAATTTCTGTAGCATTTATCTCCTTGTTTGACTCACTGTATATATATTTCTAACACAACAGTAAAAAGTTGATTGTAAATGCTAAAATGATTTAGACTTTGCATTTAGGCACGTGTCTATTTCATTTCATTTTCTATTTACTGTTGAAGAGTACTGGAGCTAAGGTATGTGTGCATAGCATTTAGTATAAGGTTCATTCTTATATGAAATATTGCTTGAATGTTACTTTTTTTCATATACTTGTATACTGCACCTAAATTGAGTTAAGGGCTTGTCCTATAAACAAGATAAGGTGGGGAAGTCATTACCCTCCCTTAGCCCACAAACACATCTCCTCACTCATTAACCCAAGCCTAACTAAAAATGAGTAGATGTTGGCCCTAGGGACATCTCGGACTCAATTAGGAGATTATCCTAAGGGAAGGTGTTGGAATTTAACTCCTGCCAAATCAGTGTCTAGGAAGGGGATTAAGGGCCAAAAGCCTAAAGGTTGGTGGTTACTTAATTAAGGAACGTCTTTGACGGATAGCCTCCCACCAATCTTGCCCTAACCTGGCTGATTAGCTCGTGGTCAAAGTCTGCATTATACCTCCTATGGACAGTCTAACCAGTTAGGAGTCGTCTGGGTCAAAGGTCTACCCTAACTTCGGTTAGAATTTTTTCTTTTTTGTTTGCTTATTTGTTTGTTTGTTTGTGTTTTATTGTGTGATATGGCTTATAACAATAATTTTTCCAATTTTAATGGTAATCCATATTACACCCCAACCTCATTTTCGGATATTACCAACCCGACATGTCATAACTTTAACCAGCATAGTGTGCAGGATTGGTCTTATCCGAATCAATATAACCCATGCCCCCAATCTTATAACCATAATTTTCAGAATAATTTCAACTCTTCACAGAGTCAGTGGGGATTCACCTCCCCTGAGTCCAATTTTCAACCAACTTGTCCTCCTTATCCACCTTGTCCACGATATTTCCAAGATTCATACTCAGTTCCACCAGTCCAAATAAGAAAACATCAATTTCGAAAATGAGTATTTGTGAGTCCAAACAAAATTCACAAAATCTGATGGACTCACAATTTGACCACCAATTTCAAAAACACTTCATCTTTTCAACAAAACGATGAACATATCAACTATGAAAAGATGCTTGAAGCCATGACTCAGGCTCAAAACGCTCGTAATCATGACATAGATATGATGGTCCAATCTCTACGTTCTCATCGTTTGGCCAGTTCTGATGTCGTTAACCATTCTGTTAGAGCTAAAGAGTCATGTTGTTTTAAAAACAAGGTTTCATTTCAGCACAATTATTTGAACTTGCCCAAACTCCAAATTGAAAACGATATTGATAGTTTGGCAAGTTATTCCTTTCCTGAAATAGAACTTGAGGATGAATATGATTCTGAACCTCAACTTAGTGATTCAATTCTACTTCCTGATTCAATAATGACTCCGGTGTCTTCACCTGATTTCAATCTTTTTCCCGAGTCAACATTGGATCCTGTGCTAATTCATCATGAAATTGAATCACCCATCTTTGATGATCATCATATTGAACTTGACCAATTTCACACTTTTGAAAGTCCTATTGACAAATTGGCAAGTTTTCATTTTTATGAAATTGAACTCAATGAGAAATGTAACCTAGATTCTCAAATTTGTGATCCAGTTCAAATTCTCGAATCAATGTTGACTCCTGTTTTGTTACCCGATTTGAGTAATATTTTAGAGTCAGTTTTGATTCCCAACCTATCATTCTTGAACTTGAATCACCAATATTAAGTCACATTCCATTGTGGGAAAATGAATGTGAACTTGAGTTTCAACTTCTTAATTTAGACCCACCTCCCGAACAAATCTCGACTCCTGAACCTTTACTTGACTCAAGTTACTTTCCTAAGTCGGTATTAGTTCCCATACTTCCTCAGTCCAAGTCAATCATTCTATCTTTTCACACTCCATTTTGGGACAAGGTGGTTGACAAAATTGACTCCGAAATTGATTATGGAATTTGAAAATTAGATGGGGTCAAATTTTTAATAAAAATCCTTCATGAATACATCATTTTAGTGGGTTATATTAAAGAGATTTCTTCGTAATCAGACCACCTCCGGAACCACCACCTTAAGGTAGTATTTTCCTTCCCTATCTTCTTTTTCATGCATCTATGCATTAATTCATACATTGAGGACAATGCATGAGATAGGTGTGGGGGAGGGTTCTGATTGAGTTGGAACCTGCACACGAAATACAGTATTTCAGTACTTAAGATTAAAGAATGCAAGTTACTCAATTCTACCGCTATAGCAAGTGGCTATGCGGGTCGTGATCCACAAGGAGGGACTAGCGATGGAAGCTTTTATAGCAAGTTCTCTTTATGTTACCATTAAAGGTAAAGTTCTTCTTTAGTTTCTTAAAAAGAAAATGGAAAAAGAGTTATAGTTACGTTAGAAAGAAGGCGGTAGAATAAGAAGGTGGAGAAATAAGAAGTGATTTGTACAAATGAGATTGAAAAAGAGTGATAAAAAATTTAGTGGATTGTGGTGTTCTAAAATAAATGATTAAAAGAAAAGAAACTAAAAATTACTTACTTCTTTTGGCCAAATACATACCTTGAATCTTTTGCAATGATGTTACCTTGAAGCGAGGCGATCAACGTATAGCCCATATAAGAGTTGATTCCCGTTTCCTCCACATTATATCATCAAGACGTTGCAAGTATGAAGTGATACAGAATGAAACTCAAAATCCATCGTCATGGGCTATCGGTGGCACTCGCAAAGGCAAGGCTCTTTCAATGCTTTTAGAGTCACCTGGATAACAATTGTACCAAAAGAAGAAAAGTAGAGAAGAAGAACACAAAAATAAAGTACAAAAGGGAACTACAGATTCGATTATAAAAATAAGAGAAAAGAAGGAAATCTTACACCGGTGTCACTCTCAGCACAAGCTCCGTTCTCGTTCTCCTATGAAACTCTAATCTCCTCTGATTTACATAAATTAAAACTAAAAATTACATGAAAAGAAAAAGCAAAAACCTACACTACAAAGAATGAAAAACTGGACTAAATCCTATCTCTGCATGGTCGTCCCATTTTCAGTGAAAATCCTGCCTTTTATAGGCAAAAACCCAGAGGGGAGAGGTGTGAGAGATAGGGAGAGCAAACGCTCCCCCTAACTCACTAACCAAGCCGCAGAAACGCAGTTTTGGCAGTGTATCCACGGCCAGGGTGTGGCCAGGTGGCCACACCCTGTTGGTGGTGCTCCCCGGCTTCTCGATTTGTCTTTATCTTCAGCTGGATTTGTAGTTTAAGTCCGGGATTTTGACGAAATGGCCTTTGATCCTTGGCTTCAACCGATCGATTTGTAGGGATTTGTTCTAACTGATTTTCAACCAATCTGAACCAACCTGATCTGCCCTGATTTACTAAGTTCGAATTAATTCTGATTTAATTCAGAATTTGATGGGCTTTTGGGCTCATTCTCTTCACTCTCCTTTAGGAATGGGCCTGCAAATAAATTAAACATTTAATTAGGAAAAAGCAGAGTTTATTCTATAATAAGTATGAGAATATGATAATAAATATGCAATATTAGTGACCAATCACACCCCAATACCTATCTTTTGCTCGTCCTCGAGCAAAACAACTAAACTATACTAAGGATTATTAGACCACTTTCGCAGGTCACGCGATTGCACTGAGCATGTGCAACAAGCCGTTAAACCTCTAGGTTACCCCTAGAGGACGAGTCTTGTCTCATGAGGGTTTTCAGTGGATTACACCCACAAAATCCATAAAGAAAGAGAAACAAAGAGTTAGTATTTTTGAAAAGCATTTTGAAAGAGAAAAATATTTGAAATATAATTGTAAGATTTAAGTAATTTATAAGTTATAGGAAAACTGAATTTTTCATTCCTAAACTTAGTTTCTATTCAAAAATTTGTTATCAATCAAAGTAAGGAGTCAAATTATACTTCTCATCGAGTCTATTACTTACCCAAAATCATATGCACCTTGTGACCGTGAAAATTTGACTAAGGGTTCATTAACTCTAACTCTTATGCTTTATTTATTTATCTATATATATATATTTTGTGGTATTATTCCTTATTTCTATTAAGCTTTCTAATCTGCCCATGTAACGAGCCTTTAATCGATGACTCCCAACCAAACGGTCTTAGGGCACCGGGTGAGAAAACACCCCAACGACTTAAGGACTCGAGCAAATAAGGCCACAAAACTAAGGATTTTATTATATGAACCCCTTTTAGGAGTGAATACTTATGCTTTATTAGGCACAAATACCCAGCTTAATCAGAGGATTTATATATATATATATATATATATATATATTTTCTCTAACTTATCTAATCATCTTTCGCATAAATACTAAGGCTTACTTAGGCCAAAGCTATTGGCCCAAAGGCCATTAGCCCGAAGTTTTGATGATAACAGACCATATATAGTTATGTTTTAAAAAGATTGTTTAAATGAGTTCAGGTAAAAATCATAGGTTAGTTGACGGCTCCAACATAAGACTCACACATTTGGAAGCTGCGAAGATTTGAATTCCAGAGCCCAGCACAAATAGAAGAGCTCTAGGATCAAACAAGTTGAAGACTATACAAGTTTTGTATTTTCCATTTTTTAGTTAGGATTTTTAGTCTATTTTGTCAAAACTAAGATGATAGAGGTTGATAACTTTGGGATTGTCACACATACACAATTGATATTGCTTCATGCTTACAAACAAATTTTTAATACAAAATTTCTAACCAAGTTTCGGAAAAACAAATTTTGAAACAATCGTTTTTGGAAAAACAAGTTTTTGGAAAAAACCGTTTTGTTTAGATAAATAATTTTTATCAAAATAAAGTTCAAATCTTTTTGGTGTTGATCTATGATCACACCCTGGTCCTTATAAGCCCTAGAACTCTATTTTGTATATAACCCATCCAAAGAATTTTTATCAAAAATTTCTATCTTCAAAAAGCCCTTTCAAAATCAGTTTTTGGCCTAGTCCGGTCGACCGCACGGTCGACCGCTGGCAGAGCTGAACTGCTCTGTCGGTCGACCGGGCAGTCGACCGACATGCACCTTTGTGCATGTGTGCACATCGGTCGACCGACCGGTCGACCGAGAGCAAGAGCAGTGCTCTCTGTTTTTCCTCGGTCGACCGGGACCGGTCGACCGACAGAGAGAACTCACTCTCTGTTTGGACTTTGGTCGACCGTCCCGATCGACCGCTTTCCCAACGGTCGGAAATCCGACCGTTGGTGGTCAACCGGCCCGATCGACCGACAGCAGTCAGAATCTGCTGACAGATTCCAACAGCCATTTTTTTGATTTGATTTGTGTTGGGATTGCCTCCAACGAATCTCTTGGCCCTTGTTAACCAGTTTTCATCCCTATAAATAGAGGAGTGTTTTACAACTAAAAGTACAAAGATTACAAGTTAAAAGTTAAAAGTTTTTCAAGAGTTTAGCCTTTTAGCAAATAGCTTTCATTGAGCCAAATTTTCAATCCTTTTAGCTTGAAGCTTTCCTCTACTTCTCTTCTAGATGTGTGCACTACACAATCCCAAAATTACCATCTCCTCATCTTGGTTGTAGGGTTGTGTAAGTGAGCCTTTATTTGTGGTCAAGTGTTGATCACCGTTCTTTATATTGAGAAGTTGTAGAGGCATCAGCCTCAAGCGAGCTAGTGAATCTCCTAGTTGGTATTGCGGCACCGTGAGAGGGACAAGTGTGTCCAAGAGTTCTAGTAAGAACTTGTATTGACGATCCGGTGGGATCAAGCATAGTGGAAATCCTTCATCGTGTTGAAGGCGGGGACGTAGAGCAGTGGC
Organism: Agave tequilana; assembly: GCA_038442645.1. Classification (NCBI taxonomy): domain Eukaryota; kingdom Viridiplantae; phylum Streptophyta; class Magnoliopsida; order Asparagales; family Asparagaceae; genus Agave; species Agave tequilana. The sequence goes on from JAVJIF010021616.1 coordinate 101,100, forward strand.
TCGAACCTCGAAACATATTATTGTGTTTGCGATTGTCCACTTATCTCTAAACTCTCTCTCTTTTACTTGCTCTATTACTTGTCTATATTCTTGCAAGTCTTATTATAATTGTTGCTTATTGTTAAATAGTTTTTAAATCTGCATTATTTGTCACTTAGTATAGCCATCACCTATTCACCCCCTCTAGGTGATTTCAATTGGTATCAGAGCCTAACCCTAGCATTTGTTTTAACCACCTTAGGGAGATCCTCACTTTTGGCTATATTTATTTGCTGCATTATTATTTGTTGTGCATTATACTTGTATTCATGGCATCTGTTGACTTTTCTAGCATCAAGTCCCCACCCAAATTTGATGGTTTGAACTTTCCTATTTGGAAGGTCAAAATGAACCTTTTCTTAAAATCCCTAGGAGTTAGAGTTGCTAGGTCCATCACCAAAGAATTTATTGAACCTCTCACTGATGAGAAGACATGGTCCGAAGAAACCTCTAAGGAATATGAAGCTAATGCTAGAGCCCATTATGCACTCACCCAAGCTTTAAATGAAGATGATCTTTCATGCATCATTAACTGCAAATCTGCTTTTGAAGTTTGGAAGGTTCTTATTGTTACTTATGAGGGAACGTCTCAAGTCAAGAGATATAAAATTGACTTGCTCCGTTCTCAATATGAGAATTTTTATATGCTTGATAATGAATGCATAGATGATATGCTCACCCGTTTTTACCAAGATTACTAATGCTCTATCTTCTTTAGGTGACACCATCGACAATGACCAAAGATCCGGAAGGTCATTAGAGCTCTTCCCAAGTCTTGGGAAGTCAAGGCAACCACCCTCAAGGAGCTAAATGATAAGGAGGAGATGGACTTCTCCGGCTTCATCGGCAATCTCAAACCCATGAGATGGAGATGAAAGTAAGAGAAGAAAGGGAGGCACCAAAGATGAAAGCCCTTGCTTTCAAGGCCGTTCCATCCACCTATGATGAAGAGGATTCATCGGAAGACTACGATGAAGACTTTGCCTTGCTCATAAGGAGGTGGGCAAAATGTTCTATAAAAGGGGTAGACAAAGCAACTTCCGAAGAGGGAGACCTCAAGGAAGATTTGAAAAGAAGAGAGAGGAACTAGGTCCGTGTTTTCATTGCAAGAAGATGGGACACTTAATTGCCGATTGTCCCTCTCTACAAGCTACTACCTCCAAGAATGGGCAAAAGAAGAAAAAAGGCGATGGTGGCCACGTGGGATGACTCGGAGTCGGAATTCGAAGAGGAGATCGATGCCGCTCACATGTGCTTCATGGCACATGGCGAGGATGCTACCAAGGTATGTCTAGAAAAACTCTCTCGATGATGATGACTTAACTATGGATGAACTTGAACATTTTTTGAAGAATTACAAAGTAGGTATGAAATTTCTCAAGCTCAAAAAAAAATTGAAAAAGGAAAATGATTCTTTAAAAGGTAAATTTGAACTTGTTTTAAAAGAGAAAAATGAATTATCAAATTCTTTTGAGATAATGAAAAAGGATTTTGAAAAATACAAAACATCTTGTAAAGGAAAAAGCCCTATTTCTACTTGCAATAAAAATGAATTTTAATCCAAAAACGTATTGAAGTTTTGGATACAACTTTAAAGAAATATGCTTTTGACATGACTAAACTTGCATCTAGGTTTCCTAAAGGAATATCCCAAGGAAACACACTCATCATCATCATGCTTCAAACTCACACAAACATGCACACACGCACAAGCATGCATTTATGTATGGTAGAATTTATACTTGTGCTCATTGTGGCCGCAAAGGCCATTTAGAAAAGTTTTATTATACTAAGCTAAACTTATTAAATAAGAATGTTTGGATTCGAAAAAACACTAACCCTATAGGACCCAAAAGATTTGGGTACCAAAGACGCACCAAACTTCATTGATGCAGGTGGGTCGTCCTCCTCCAAGACTTAGGGGGAGATGGTGCCCGGGTGGTGGATGCATCAACGCTCAACGAACACATCGTCGCTTGCATCACTATCGAAGAGGCACCTATTTTGGAGAATACCTATGGTTTGGTAACTTCTCCACATAAAATTTCTTTTTACATACATAAAATTGCTAGTTATACTTTTGTGATAATGTGTCATACATATACTTGCATATCCATTTGTTTGTATCCTTGCCATGATTATATATTCATGTTTCTTTGCCATAAATCAAGATTTTGTTAACTTAATGTTTTATATGAATTTATCAAAATTAAAATTTATTTAATCAATTAAGTAAATAAATAGAGATGGCAATTGCGCGCCTCAACTCTTATCTAGAGGAATGTCGAGGAGAAGTTCAGAACCCTTAACGGGGTATTCGGCTTCAACATCTCACTTTTATTGCCTAATTTATAAATGAAAATTTATTGATAATAAAAATTAATAAGTGAATAAAATATAATTTTTTATTGTGTTTTTCATGCCAAGTAGTAATTTCAACATTCTTGTTAAAGAGAAATATTTGTTTTGATTAAAAGGAAATTATATTAAAGACCCAACTTAAAAACTGTTTTTATTCTGTTTTCAGCATGACCGATCGACGGCCCGGTCGACCGATCTGGCCTGGCATAGGCCCGGTCAACTGGCGCGGTCGACCGACCAAGCCTGGAACAGAGAAGATATTTTTTGCCGGTAGCCGGTCGACTGGGCGGTCGACCGACTGAAAGTGAGGTTGGTCTCAGTTTCCACCGGTCGACCGGCCGGTCGACTGGGCGACGGGTCTGCTGATTTTTACCCGTTTTTATATAAAGCCTTAACTCTCTCTTCCCTCATTCTCACCACCTCCACTTCTTCTCTCTCATCCTCTCTCTACCCTAAATCAAATCCATACCCTCTCTCACTCTCCAAACTCCAAATTAATTCCAAAAATTTGGGATTCGCAGTTTCATGCTCCAGATCTACTCTTCTTCCTGTGGATTTCTTTTGTTTTTCTCCATTGATTTCAAGGTATAATCTCTTCTTTTAGATCCTTCAATTTTCCTTGTTTTAATTCCATATCTTTGCTTAGATCTAGCATTAATCTTGATTATACTTCAATCATGTCCAAAAGAACTAGATCTGAAAAGGGGAAAACCTCTCAATCTTCATCTCAATCCTCCCCTTTTGTTTCACAAAATGCTTCATATAGACACATCATTATTTCCACTAAAAATGTGAACTCTGGTAGATCCGTTGTGCTAAATGATTTTGAACATCTTAATCTAGCTTCTATTTTGAGGTCCAGTTCCTTAGAATATTTTGTCTCAATTAGGGAACCTGTTTATCCTTCCCTAGTACAATATTTTTACTCAAATCTCTCCTTCGAATCAAACCATATTAGATCCAGAGTATTGGGCAGAGACATTGACATCACCCTTCAGGAATTTGCACATCACCTTAACCTTTCCTGTAAGGGGAAGACATCTATAACCTTGACTTGCATGATTTTGTTTACCCTGACGGTGAGTCTGCCCACACCGCCTCCACATTGCTTCATGATGATGATAACCCCGGTCTAGTTAGGACGAGGAGGTGAAGTACTACACTCTCACCGCCCAGGTCCTAGCCAAGATCGTGTTCTATAACCTCCTGCCAAAATCAGGAGAATATAGTCATGCTAGGGGTTCTGCTCCTCTTGTCATCTACTGCCTTCTGCGAGGCATTAAATTAACATCCCCAAGCTCATCATCAGTTATATGATATCTGATCATCTTCTTGTCCCAGACCGGCACTTGCCTTTTGGGATGATCATTATACATCTTTTGAGGCAATTAAACTTTGATCTTTCCTCTGAACGGTCGGTTGAACCATCAGTTGACATCAACAGCACCCTCCTCAAGAGGATGTGTGCTAGGGAGCATCCTCCCGCTCCTCAGCCGCAGCCTATCTTCCCTGCTGTTCATGTCCCTGGATCCTACTCTGGCTCTTCTGCTCCCTCCGATCCCTATCTTACCTTATCCTCTCAGCTTCAGCAGCTTTCTACTGAGATGACCGCACATCACCAGCAGATTTCTGCTGAGTTGACCACGCATCGCCAGCAGATCTCCGCAGAGATGACCGCACATTATCAGCGTATGGAGCAGCGGTTGGAGCATGATCTCAGCTATATCTGTGACTCCGTGCGCTATTTCGATGCATATCTCGGCGGCATCTACCAGAAGCATGATTGGCCGGTTCCTCTTCCATCTGATCGTGCTAAGCCACTTCCTTCTACCGGCCCTCCATTTCCCGCCAGGACTCCTTCTGTTCCTCCACCGCCATCTACTACACAGCCGGATCCGGATTATGAGTCTGATGAGGAGTGACCCCTTTGATGATGTCAAAAAGGGGGAGAGTTATTTGGGGAGTTATTTTGTTATTTATATGTTATTTTGGGTGTTGTTTTTCTACGTGTATTTGGACACATTCTGTGTTTGGTTTGGTGTTTGTGGACATGTATTATGGTTTTGAGGTCGGCATGAACCTCCTTCTGTATGAACATTGTTTTACTATGTTATGGCAGTTATGTTTTCTTATCTTCATGTGGCATATGTGATTAGTTGTATATTGTGCTTATGCTTTTATTGACCCAATCATCTATTTTTGGAGGATGGAGGTATTTTTGGATGGATGGAGGTAACCATGTATGCATACACTTCTATATTTCTGTATCTTTGGTATGCATGGATGGTTGGCATGTGTGTCATTTTCATATCCTATATATATGCCTGTGTTATGCATGTGTATCTCTTTATCAGATTATTTTATATGCATGTGTTAAGGGGGAGCTTCACTTGAAGTCACCACCCAAAATATTTGTAATAACTTTATATGTTTTGTCATCATCAAAAAGGGGGAGATTGTTGGCCCAAAGGCCATTAGCCCGAAGTTTTGATGATAACAAACCATATATAGTTATGTTTTAACAAGATTGTTTAAATGAGTTTCAGGTAAAAAATCATAGGTTGGTTGACGGCTCCAACACAAGACTCACACATTTGGAAGCTGCGAAGATTTGGATCCCAGAGCCCAGCACAAATAGAAGAGCTCCAGGATCAAACAAGTTGAAGACTATACAAGTTTTGTATTTTCCATTTTTTAGTTAGGATTTTTAGTCTATTTTGTCAAAACCAAGATGATAGAGGTTGATAACTTTGGGATTGTCACACACACACAATTGATATTGCTTCATGCTTACAAACAACTTTATTACAAAATTTCTAACCAAGTTTCGGAAAAACAAAGTTTGAAAAATCGTTTTTGGAAACCAAGTTTTTGGAAAAACCGCTTTTGTTTAGACAAAGAATTTTTATCAAAATAAAGTTCAAATCTTTTTGGTGTTGATCTATGATCACACCCTGGTCCTTATAAGCCCTAGAACTCTATTTTGTATATACCCTATCCAAAGATTTTTATCAAAAATTCTATCTTCAAAAAGCCCTTTCAAAATCAGTTTTTGGCCTAGTCGGTCGACCGCACGGTCGACCGCTGGCAGAGTTGAACTGCTCTGTCGGTCGACCGGGCAGTCGACCGACATGCACCTTTGTGCATGTGTGCACATCGGTCGACTGACCGGTCGACCGAGAGCAAGAGCAGTGCTCTTTGTTTTTCCTCGGTCGACTGGACCGGTCGACCGACAGAGAGAACTCACTCTCTGTTTGGACTTCGGTCGATCGTCCCGGTCGACCTCTTTCCCAACGGTCGAAAATCCGACCATTGGCGGTCGACTGGCCCGGTCGACCGACAGTAGTCAGAATCTGCTGACAGATTCCAACAGCCATTTTTTTGATTTGATTTGTGTTGGGATTGTCTCCAACGAATCTCTTGGCCCTTGTTAACCAGTTTTCATCCCCTATAAATAGAGGGAGTGTTCTACAACTAAAAGTACGAAGATTTACAAGTTAAGAGTTAAAAGTTTTTCAAAAGTTTATCCTTTTAGCAAATAGCTTTCATTGAGCCAAATTTCAATCCTTTTAGCTTGAAGCTTTCCTCTACTTCTCTTCTAGATTTGTGCACTACACAATCCAAAATTATCATCTCCTCATCTTGGTTGTAGGGTTGTGCAAGTGAGCCTTTATTTGTGGTCAAGTGTTGATCACCGTTCTTCATATTGAGAAGTTGTAGAGGCATCGGCCTTAAGCGAGCTAGTGAAGCTCCTAGTTGGTGTTGCGACACCGTGAAAGAGGATAAGTGTGTCCAAAGAGTTCTAGTGAGAACTTGTATTGACGATCTGGTGGGATCAAGCATAGTGAAAATCCTTCATCGTGTTGAAGGCGGGGATGTAGAGCAGTGGCTCGAACCTCGAAACATATTATTGTGTTTGCGATTGTCCACTTATCTTTAAACTCTCTCTCTCCTTTACTTGCTTTATTACTTGTCTATATTCATGCAAGTCTTATTATAATTGTTTCTTATTGTTAAAATTTTTAAATCCGCATTATTTGTCACTTAGTATAGCCATCACCTATTCATCCCCCCTCTAGGTGATTTCAAAAGCACCTAGCTAATCAATAATAGATTTGTTCAATTTTCATAGATATATATATTTTTTTTATAAGGCATAAGAATCTTCATTTTTTTGAACCCTAAGTGTGTAAGTGTATGAAGTGTGCATATTTCATTAAGATAATGATCAAGGCTAAATTACTACCACAAATAAGTTCACTAGACAGTCAAAATAAAGAGAAAAATTCAACAAGACTATTCAAAGGCAAACTTAGACTAGATGCCTCCTAACTGGTTAGGTTGCCCATGGAGATATAATGTAGAATCTAACCATAAGTTAATCGGTCAGATTGGGGCAAGATTTCCGGTAGGTATCCATACAAAAGCGATGTCCCTAATTAAGCCAGCTACCAGCCTTCGAGATTTCGCCTCTTAATTCTTAAACTTTGACACCAATTTGGCAAGAGTCAAATTCTAACATTTTCTTTCTTAAGTCAATCTCCTAGCGAGTCCGAGATATCCCTAGGGCCAACGTCTATCAGATTTTTAATTAGGCTTAGATTGTGCATGCTGATCGGTTACTGATATTGCATGTTCATTATTGCATTCCCATATTTTATCTTAATAAACTCTCCTTTTTAATATTATTTTTGTCTAAATGATGTGCATGCCTTCATGAAAGAAATGGAAAAGAAATGAGCCCAAAAGCCCATTTAAATTTTGATTTAAATGAGTTTAAATTAAAATTAAGGATTGGGATAAATATTTAAGAGATTGGTGAAGATTAGAGCAAATCAGAAGATCACACCAATCAAACCCAGTTAAATTCATATTTCTATAAATTCATTTGGTTAGCTAAAGATCCATTAAGGTATCATCCATTAAGGTATCGTCAAATCCAGAGACCAAACTAAAAAACTGGTTGGATAAAGGAGATGAAGGAGATCTTGAAGCCATGCTCCGTGTGGATATGGCCACCTGGCGACATCCGTGCTGCGAAAACGTGGCCATGGCATATTTTCGTGGCTTTGTTAAAGAGTTAGGGGAAGCATTTGCTCCCCCTATCTTCTTGCACCCTCCTGTATTCCATTTTGCCTATAAAAGTGGAATTTCTGAAGACAAAATGGCAAACTGAGCAGAGACAGATTTTAGGTTAGTTTTTGCTCTAATTTAATTTAGGATTATTTTAATGTAATTTTTTCTTTGTATTTATATAACTTAGAGGAGAGAAGAGTTTTCATGGGGAATAAGAGTGAAGAGTACTAAGAGTAACACCAGTTTTAAGTGTTCTTCTTTTTTTCATTGTTACTTGATTTAATCGAAAGTTACATGTTATGTTCTTCTTCTTCTTTTACTTTTCTTCCTTTGATTTTGACGATAATTCAGTGAGTCGCATAGCATCAGAATTGCCTTGACTTTGCGAGCGCAACTGATAGCTTGTGATGATGGATTCTAGTCATAGTTTGTATCATTTCATACTTGTATCGTTTTGATGATGTGATATGAAAGAGACAGGAATCAACTCTTATTGGATATGTGCTAATTGCCTTCACTTCAAGGTAACACTGTCGCCAAAAATTAAAGGCAAGCACTTAGCCAAAAGAGATAAGTTTTCTTTTAGATTAAACTTTTCATTTCTTAGTTTAGAAAACTTCTAAAAAGTCAGCACTTTTATTCTTCTTTCTTTAGGCTTATTCTCTTTTAACTTAACTCTTCTTTTAAAATGATTTCAAAACCATCTTCTTCTATATTCCACTTTCTTTTCAAACTTAACATAATTTTTATTTCTTTTTCTAAAAATAAGAAAAACTTTTAATCAGTTTTTGTAAACTTGAAAAAAAACTCATCAACACGTTTTCATCGCAAGTCC